>NQII01015527.1:0-17776 GCA_002778355.1 Clitarchus hookeri
GTATCCATTCTACAAACTGGTTCAAAATGTAAAATAAGAATGCTACCCTAAGAATATCATTATAACAGAGTAGAAGGCCGAAATTTCATAACAGGAGCGTATGGATCTCACTTTCCTCCAGATAGAAGTGATCAGTGCACTTAATTATCTCGTCGTGAAATTTGTTGTTTTGATATCTAAGTGGGAATTTTATGGAAACAACCAATCAATTTACTTATAAAAAAAACCGACTGGAGAAAGTGTATATGAACATAGTTACATATGGCAATTGTCGTGCCCCTTCAAATGTACTGTATGGACGTTAACTCTGGAAATAAATTGATACTTTGGCAGAAATGGTGACCTTCAACTAGATTTTGTCGCCCAATTAAATTGGAATTAATGAAGATACCAGATAATTTATTTAAAAAAAAAGAGTACGAATACATTGACACGCAAATAAAAGTACTTCATACATCTGAAATTTTGTTACCAAAACAAGNAAAAAAAAAGAGTACGAATACATTGACACGCAAATAAAAGTACTTCATACATCTGAAATTTTGTTACCAAAACAAGAAGAATTGTCCGTCACACAAAATGTCGAATAACATGATTGACGGGAAAGTGAGTTCAGTATTATCATGGACGGCATCTAGTCAATGCTGCAATTTGTTTGCAGAAGAAACCAGCTAATGAACAAACTCTGGAGTTTAGGCTATCAACACTTTATGCTTACATAAGATTTCTCGAGTGGTTGCTCCATGTAAGTTATAGATTAAAGATATGGCCATGGCATGTGAAGCAAGAAATTAGAAGCGAGGTCGACGAGAAGAAGAGAGCTGTGAAGTCTGGTTTCCGAATAGTGATCGGCCTACTTATTGATACTGTCAAACAAGGTCGAAGCACAACGAATGATGGAAATACAGCCCGTAATTTTTTAGTTGATCCCGCATGTTCGTCATCGATTACAAGGCTATCTGATGTCCTGATAAAGCAGCGTGGTATAATATTGCGTGCCTTATTATGTGATAATGAGGTCAGCGCCCAATATATTCGGCAATACGCCCTTGATACCGCGCGGTTCTATGTCCTCGAGTACTCGTGGTATCCGATGCCTCCTACAGTGCACAAAATTATAATTCATGGTTCGCACGATATTGAAGTCGCTTTGCTTCCGACAGGAATGCTAAGCGAAGAGGCCCAGGAAGCTCGGAACAACTATTTTCACAAGTTCCAGGAGAGAAGCNGCTTCCGACAGGAATGCTAAGCGAAGAGGCCCAGGAAGCTCGGAACAACTATTTTCACAAGTTCCAGGAGAGAAGATCTCGCAAGTCAAGCCGAGAGGCGACTAACATATATCAAATGAATACAATATCTTCTGACCCTGTAATTTAGTCTATTAGGTCACTGGCACCTAGAAAAGACAGAAAAAACAAACCTATAATTTATATGTCTTCTTGAAGAGATTGTAGCTTGTGGCGTAAATATGATAATTATGATGATGATGATAATGTTGATGATGATTAAGGTGATTGTATTAATTGCTGTATTTTGTGTTGTATAACAGAATTACAATTGCTTTTTTTTCATAAAACCAAAATATCGTTTTAATTTTTTTCGCTGAATACATGGAGTTTTTAGTGTATAAAAAATGTTTAATTTTGACACCTTTATGTTCCAAAATGCAGAGTTTTATGCTTCATATTTGCTTCATATACTTAAAGGGTCGCTGGATAAGCGACACAAATGAAAAAAAAAACTGCAGTACAAGATACCAGAGGCTTTTTCCAGGAAAATGGGTGTTTTACCCCACTGTGACGCCTGGAATAATTAGATGTGGAAAGCCCTATGCCTTGCGGCGGAAAAGTCATCCACTGAATGTAGGCATATTGCCAGGCGTCTGAGTAGAAAGGTAACTGTCGTATATTCTAATCTAGTTTCTGTCTACGCCAGACGTTGTTGTTCTTGTTTGAATGGTGGTGTGGGGGTTTTGTGGGGAGGGAAAAAACAAATACGTGCCCAACTACGGCTTTGCAGCATCAGACCTGAAAAATAATCCAATCACATTATGTTTAACTGCCGAAATCGTTTACGATGGTTGACAGTAAATATTCATGAATATAAAGGTTGTTATTCACAGTAGTGAAAGATAAGAAGTAAAACGCACGAGTATTTGTTGTGACCGCGAGGCTAAAAACCTGAGACAGGTTATTTTGAGTTGTTCCTGTACTATAGTAAGTAGAATATATAATTTAATAATATAAATTTAATTAGAATTGTCCTAGAAAATTGATTCAAATTTCCATGTATTTGTAATGATAAGCATAATGTGATGGGTGTGTTGGTAATAACGATAAGAAAATAGTTTTAACTTAAAGATTTTATAGTAATGAGGATGCCAAAAGAAAAATGTGCCATAATTGATGGCGCCATGGGTGCCAATACACTCCCTTTTGCGATTTTCTTCGGACAGAAAAGGAAGGGAGGACAGCTTTCGCAGTTTTGCGTGGGGAGAGGCTACACGCCCAGAAGGCGGGGCAAACCACGACCCCTACAGAGACATAAGGAATCAATTTTGTAAATGCTAATGTTATAAGGAAATTGTTGAATATGTAGGTAGATGTGTATATGAATGTGAACATGTAGACATTTAATCAAGGTGCAATAAACGGGGCACCCGAAACTGATAGGGAAGTTCCCTATTGTTTGCACTGGGAGCACCTGATTTGCTAAGACGTTTTGCCGCGCTTCGGAGCCGCGGTCTGGGAAATTCGGTTGAATTTCAAACACTCTACGTTTGAGATTTGCCCTGCGAGTTCGGGGGTGGCCGCCGAAAGAGCGGTGCCTGCGGTTATTAATTATATTCTCAATGAGGAAAGCCAGACAAACAATAGCGAACAGATTTTCGGCTTCCGGGCTACCATAATAAAAATAAATCCTGCTGGTTAAATTATAACTTCACCTCGTATAGACAGTGAAAAATAATTAATAACCGAGGTGACCACCTATAGTGCAGGTTTCGCTTAAATTCAGGATCCAGCCAGGCGTGGGAAAGCGAACGTCACAAGACACATCGATCAAAAAATTAACTGATAGAGTAGCTAACTGCTCTGGCATTAGTCAAATGTCTGTCCTAAGGAAAAGTAAACAGTGCGAATAACGCCCAAACAAACCTTAATGCTACTCTTGGGGTGAAAAGGTAACATAAAACTTAGCGCTATTATTAATACAAGCAAAATATTTAGTTTTATTGTGAAACCTACAATGACGTCACTGTGCTTCTTAGACACCAAGGTATGCCCGTAGTACATTTCATATATTATAACCAATAGCTCGATATTTATGAACGAGCATCAGGGTCGAGAACGAGTGAAACATATTGTATTTACTTTTACTGGTCGTACAGCAAATAAATGGGTGTTGTACTTAAAAATAAAAATTTTCATTACAAAAAATTGACATTTAACATTCACACATACATGTGTTTGAAAATACTCAATGGCACACTGTAATAAGAGAGTTTTAATAATTCATTACCTTGTTGACACACAACTTAGAAAACTTGTCAAAATCCACTATTCCATTACACTCATTTATCGTAAATAAAATATTTTGAAATACGATGGTCTTAAATTCAAGCTGTGAGTATTTAGTAACTGCATGTGATTTTTTATAGTTTTCGACCACATTGTGTACTTCTGTTCAAAATGGCGGTGATTTTAATATTTAGGGGACAATTTCATATCTCGAAAACTATTTAACCTATTTAAAACCAATATCGTATTTTGATTCTCTATAATTTACATATTTAGTTTAAAGAGCTATATTGTTATTGGTTGACCATTTTCGAAGATAGCATTAGATAAATGAAACTTTTACACCATATTTTGGAAAGACCTCCACAGATTCTCGCCAAATTTGGCAGGCAACTAATACTATAGTAGACGATCTTAACGTATGCGTTTGAAATCGATAAGCCACTTGTCTTCAGTATGGCCAACATATAAATGTTGTAAGTTAATTTGGTATATGCCCCATGCCGTTTTACCAACTTCTACCATACTTGGTATGATAAATGAACAAGCTACAGTAGTTAAATATCCAAATGCATAGCCTCTTTTGTCAACAGTTTTGTAAGATATCCCTACATGGAATAAGGTTTTAATGTTATCGGTAAACAATGAAACGATTCGTACGAAATTCGACAAACAAGTAATACTACTATGATATGCTATGCAATATAGTATTGAATATTTTAAGAGGGTCAGATACATATTTTTTAAATGGCGGCCATATAACCATGTTTGATTACTTTGCTAGATCTACGAAAAAATTAAACAAATTCCAACCTACACAGGCTACAATATTCCTTTCAAATGTGTATACCTAGAGCCTCTTACTCCCATTATTTCGTACGCGCAATTTTTATATAATACATACACTGGAGAGCCAAAAAAAAAACTGGTATAGGCGTGCGTATGCAAATAACAGAAATACGGAACCAATCAGAGTAACACGATGCGGTCGGCAGCGCCTATATAAGACAACAAGCGTCTGGCAAACTTGCTAAATCGGTTACTGCTGCTACAATGGCAGGTCATCAAGATTTAAGTAAGTTTGCACGTGGTGATAGTCGGCGCACGAGAGATGGGACATAGCATCTCTGAGGTAGCGATAAAATTTGGATTTTCGCGTACGACCATTTCACGAGTGTACCGTGAATATCGGGAATCCGGTAAAACATCAAATCTTCGACATCACTGCGGCCGGAAGAAGATCGTGAACGAACGGGACAAACTACGACTGACGAGAATCATTAAACGTGACAGACATGCAACACTTTCTCAAATTGGCGCAGATTTCAATGATGAGGCATCAACAAGTGCCAGCATGNGAAGATCGTGAACGAACGGGACAAACTACGACTGACGAGAATCATTAAACGTGACAGACATGCAACACTTTCTCAAATTGGCGCAGATTTCAATGATGAGGCATCAACAAGTGCCAGCATGCGAAAAATTCAACGGACTATCATTGATATGGGCTTTTGGAGCCGAAGGCCCACTCATGTACCGTTGTTGACTGCACCACACAAAGTTTTACGCCTCGCCTGGGCACGCCAACACCGCCATTGGACTGCTGATGACTGGAAACATGTTGCCTGGTCTGACATGTCTTGTTTCCAATTGTATTGGGCGGATTGACGTGTACGGGTATGGAGACANGGAAACATGTTGCCTGGTCTGACATGTCTTGTTTCCAATTGTATTGGGCGGATTGACGTGTACGGGTATGGAGACATCCTAATGAATCCATGGACCCTACATGTCAGCCGGGGATTGTTCAAGCTGGTGGAGGCTCTGTCATGTTATGGGGCATGTGCAGTTGTCATGAAATGGGACCTCTGATACGTCTAGATACGACTCTGGTATGTGACAGATACGTGAGCATCCTGTCCTGCACCTGCACCCATTCATGTACATTGTGTATTCCGACGGACTTGGACAGTTCCAGCAGGACAATGCGACACTACACACGTCGAGAGTTGCTACCGAGTGGCTCCAGGAACACTCTTCTGACTTTAGACCCTTCCATTGGACACCTAAATCACCAGACACTAACATTATTGAGCATATATGGGATGCCTTGCAACGTGCCGTTCAGAAGAGATCTCTACCGCCTCGCACTCCTATGGATTTTTGGACTGCCCTGCAGGATTCATGTTGTTATTTGCCTAGTGCATACTTTCAGACATTAGTCCAGTCCATGCCACGTCATCTTGCCGCACTTCTGCGTGCTCGCTGGGGCCCCTGCACGATATTAGGCAGATGTACCAGTTTTTGTTTTTTGCTCTTCAGTGTATACAGGAAAACAATCAAACAAATTTGGCAAATAAGTATTACTTTGGTCGGCCACGTAAACTAATATGTTATAAGTTGATCAGGAACCTATTTCCTAAATTATGGAAAATNAGTATTACTTTGGTCGGCCACGTAAACTAATATGTTATAAGTTGATCAGGAACCTATTTCCTAAATTATGGAAAAATATATATTTTATTTTAACAAAGATGTTCGCTTTTTCTAAGTATTAGAGTAGGGTCTACTTGCTCGAATTTACTCGCATACATGTGTAGATGAAATTAGTTTTATTAATTATATTATTAACTTCAGATGTTAACTCATATATATTGCTATGAAACTATTGCTTTTAATAGAATATATAAAATGTATATATTTAAATCTTACATATGCCACATCTCACAAATACCCTAGGAAAATTTTTTGTTACCCTGCCATCGTGTGTTTCTAACTCTTGGTTGTTGTTTCGGGAATTTGTGCTTCTTCTGAGCTAATTAAAATATTTTTATATATTTTTGTCTCCATCTAGTAGTTGATACGTTTGTATTCCGATAACATTAAATTTTATAAGGTAATAATATATTTTTTTTGAGATTTTTTTAAAGCTATTATATTTTCCCGTTCGTTTAAATAATAGCAGAATTTTCTTTTGAACTGATTTGAAAATAACTTGTACGCTTTTAAATTAATAAATTAAATATTTTATAACTTTTACACAACCTCTATATTGTATAAAAGTTAACTAAACGACTCAATCAACCATTCATGTTTTCACAGCAATTACTAACAGTTATAATAACAGCTCTGATATTTCCATGCAATTGATGATGCATATTTTTAATTATAAATTTTTAATCAGAAATAAAAACGATATTTGAATCATGCTTTCGAGCAAAATATTTCTCTATGATTACAACAAATAAACGGATATATTTTTAAAATCTTAAATAATAGTGAAACAGAGAATAAAAATTTAATTAATATATTATAATTTAAATCATTTTCTGTCCCTATTCAAATTTCATTCAATATAAGATAATATAAAATTTAAACTACAGGTTCATACAAATTGCATTACAACTACTCGTAAAGTTAAATAGAGTATTACTAAAACTAACTCTAAATAATTTCTGTTGGTTTAAAACAGGTTATTAAAATTCAGAAACATATTAATAAAGTTGATCCGAAAATCTAAACAAGAGTTAATATAGAAAACATAAATATTATCTAAAATTGGCGAAATTCTATCAAATAAAAGTCAAAGATAAATTAATTTTTCCTTATAAATTAACTAACCTTAGTTACAAGGTTTTCAAAAAAACAATTGATCATCCTGAAGGTGCCCTCGCAGGGGTACGAAAGTGGGCACAGTTACAGGATGAGCTAGTATGTTCCTATACAGTAAACATCATAATATTTTACCGCACTAGGCATTTATTTCAGGGGACCATAATTTACAGGATGCACTTAGTATGGTGTTAGACAACCCACAGCATGGCGACCGGTGGCGATACGGTCGGACATGCAGGCATACAGATGTTGGTGGTTCTCCTGAGGACAATTCCATCACAGTTTGCGCAACTGAACTTCCAAATCCACTAGAGTAGCGCTGGCCAAGTTTGCCATGCGATCTGGTGCCAATCATTCTTAATGGGCGAGAAGTATGGGACCTAACTGGCCAAGGAAGCGTTACGAAAGCTGACTAGAGACACCTGTGATGTGTGTAGCTGGGCATTATCCTTCTGTATAATGGGGTTATTAAGCTACACCAGGAAGGGGAGCTCACATGGTCGCAGAATTTCTTGGATGTATCGCAGCACCATCAGAATTAATTCAATCATCACAAGTGGGGTACGGGAATCGTTGAAAATAGCAACCCTCACCATGACACCTCTCGTTGGGGCAGTGTACTGCTTGACAATGAAGCATGGATCACAGCGCTGGCCAGGACGTCTCCAGACTCGAAATGTTCAGNAGTGTACTGCTTGACAATGAAGCATGGATCACAGCGCTGGCCAGGACGTCTCCAGACTCGAAATGTTCAGTATTCTGCATCCAGAAAGAAAGGTGATTCGTCGCTGAACACCACCCGTCTCCAATCCTCAAGCTGTCATGCTGCCCGGTCTTGCGATGCTCAGGTCGTAATGGTATACGTCTCACAGTGGGGCCAAGCACACTGAATACCAGGGAAAAAATATTTAATTGTCTTTATGTTATTTACATGTTAAGAAATGTAGTTTTTGGTTTTTGAAAAGCTGCTGTAATAACGAAAAGTACGATTTCAAATCAAACATAAGATTAGGGAGTACCGAAATTTCAAGAAGACGTAATTGGGACTCGTCAGTCTCGTTCGCACTATCAGTGTTGTCGCTGCTGTCAGTGTTGTCGCTGCTGTCGTCTACTGCACAACAGACATCCGGTTCCCGACGAACATCCAAGACCTCCTAATCAAATTGCGTGGCTTTCTTCTTCGGCATCTGCCTGAGTGATGAAATAATCGGGTCCGATGATATCAGCATAACGTTGAGTACATCTTCATTTGTTTTTGTTCGAGACGCCTTCCAGGAAATCCTTCCCTGTACTTTTGAAATTTCTTGTTTCTAGCCTCTTGGGCCTCCTCGCTTAGCTGACCAATAGCGACAAAAGCATGGCGGATGATGTCTTGACCATGGATTATGTTTGTGTTATTTCTCGGAGGCATGNCTGACCAATAGCGACAAAAGCATGGCGGATGATGTCTTGACCATGGATTATGTTTGTGTTATTTCTCGGAGGCATGGCATACCATTTGTATATCTGTACAATTAACTAGGCTGTCTCCAATAAACACGTGCGATAGTTTTACACATCTATTTCGTGACCACAAGAGATCACTTGCAAAATTGTGCCTAATATTCTGATGATGTAAATTTCAATACCAGTGATTCTTGCCGATAAAGCCGGATTCTCGGAAAAAACGCCTTGATGTATTGCCATTTGTGTTGCCAAAGCCCAGTTTTGGCTTGTCTACTAGCAACACCATATTTTTTTAAGCTGTCTTGAATTGCTTTATTTGTCTTTGAGACACTATTTTTCTACTCGATGCCCCGAGCTTGCCATTTCTCAAGCGGAAATTTATCTGAAAGATGGAGCAAACACACAAAGAAACTTATGTGTGCGTGAAGCACAAATAAGCCGAAACTGAGTCTTGAAGAATCGACTATCCCCAAACGCAACAATTTTTCCAGGTTGTTGAAGTCTTCAGAGGTTAGATTACAAGGAAACCTCTCTGACATATTCTTCTAGCTGTACTTGAAAATTTAATGCAAATTTTGACTAGCCACTTTGTGAAAATAAAAAAAAAATTGTTCAGTTATGTCACGCTTATATCGTTTATACACTTAAGAGCCCAAAAACTTGTATAGGCGTGCCTATGCAAATAACAGACGTATGGAACCAATCAGAGTAACGCGATGCGGTCTGCAGCTAGATCGGTTAATGCTACTACAATGTNAAATAACAGACGTATGGAACCAATCAGAGTAACGCGATGCGGTCTGCAGCTAGATCGGTTAATGCTACTACAATGTCAGATTATCAAGATTTAAGTGAGTTTGAACGTGGTGTTATAATCAGCGCACGAGAGATGGGACATAGCATCTCTGAGGTAGTGATGACATTTGGATGTTCACGTACGACCATTTCACGAGTGTACCGTGAATATCGGGAATCCAGTAAAACATCACATCTTCGACATCGCTGCGGCCGAAAAAAGTTCCTGAAAGATCGGGACAAACGACGACTGACGAGAATCATTAAACGTGACAGACGTGGAACCCTTTTTAAAATTAGCGCAAATTGGATTTGTGGACTACCCTGCAGGATTCATGGTATGAATTACCTCCTGCATCATTCAGACATTAGTCGAGTCCGTGCCACGTCGTCTTGCGGCACTTCTGCGTGCTCGGGGATGTCCTACACGATATTAGGCAGGTGTACCAGTTTTTTTTGGCTTTTCAGTGTAATTCAAACCTCACTGCTGAAATAACATTTAATTTCCTTTTGCTTTTTGTAACGTGGAAAATTTGTCAAATGAAACGATTCATGTAAACATATAAGCAATTCTGGCTCGTCTTTGTATTTTAATTTGGATCATAAAATGGGAAAAAGATTAAATCCAATTTTCAGCTATTTTGACTTTAAGTACATGCGTGAGTTTTTTTTCGGTATGTTCATGAGATGATGTAAAAAGAATATATGTTCAGCACATTCTTGATCACGTATTTAATTTTCAATTTCGCATGTAGCGTTATTAGGACTCTAGTCCAGGACTAAACGTTATTTTATTACTGTGCTGGAATATAGATCATAAACAGCAAAAACCATAATACAACAATATATTCCTCCATGTCATGCCTACAAGAATGGAGACATACCATTTCTCTTTTGTTTTTTAATAATATTATTATATTAGCGCATGAAGATGGCGGATGCGAAAAAGCTGTATATGACAGGACGAAGAAACGGACCGCTTTAATTAATGAAAGAACCTGTTCAAGGAAGATAATAAAATATAAAATTTTAACAAGGAACCCATACATAAATCACAGAAAAAAGATGCTCCTGCAACGAAAACTGGAAAAAAGTGTTGGTAAGTGTGAAAGTGTGGTTACGTCACATTACTGTTATGTCACGTTACAGTTGTAGATGTAGAATTAACGATTTGATAAAGAACAGATGAAAGAAGTATGTTTTAATGTAATGCAAGAATTATTCTGGTTTTAGAACTTTACTGTGACTTGACTGTTATTATAATAGAAAATAGAAATGTTAATGTCGAGTTGTGAGCGAAAATATTGGGTTTGAACCATAAATAAACACAAATAATAGCTTCCTTTTTAAATGACAATGCCCTTCGTGGTAAACACAACATTCGCTATTTATGAATTGTTAAAAGGGTGTATGTAAGTTCATAAACTTTACACACCTTAAAAACATTTAAAATTTCCATTTCATTATACTTTTTACATCATGAGTCAAACATCACATTTGAAGTAGAAACAATGGCTTCGGTTAATCACACGCTCATTAACGGGCGGTAAATCATTTTTTTGAGTTTTATTATAACCATTGTTATTATACTTACGTCCTTTTACATTTTCATGGTTCATTTATATTATTACGTCTGTCTACGGGCTGTGTAGCAGTTTTCTTTAGGCAAAATAACTACACAGAAAATGAGAGATTTAGGATGCGCTTTAAAAACTAAGGTGATTTAAGCTTCGATGTTGTTGGAATGAGGTGGAGTTCGTCAGAGCTGCGGAATGCAAAAGTGGGGAAATTAAATAACCCGGTAAAACTCACAGGCAAACGGCAACTCCAGCCAAGTATCTGTGATAACATTTCTGGATTCAAGCAATTACACAGTGCAGGAGTAATTTAACTCACCCTATGCCTAGATGAATCCTTTACTGTCACACCGTTGTGAGACCAGCTGACAGTAGGCTTAGGATCGGCCTGAATTCTACATTCGAACAACAAACGTTTGCCGTCCTCCTCTTGTCGAATAGAGGGCTTCTTCGAGAATGTCGGTGCAATGCCATCAATTTGCCTGCAAAAAGAAAACAACCAAACATATATTCCCTTTGAATAAGTGTAGTATTTATTTAAGTTCATATTTATATATAATTTATCCCTGGATCTCCCCCATATATACAGGTGAGGCACCTAAGGCAGACCTCCTGAATAATATTGCCAATTTCAGTGGTAAAAGAGAATTATTCAGACAAACGTTGATTTGGTCCAAGGCACTAGTAACTTGAAAGTGATAATTTCCACATACTTGGAAGGGTAACAAAGGTACAAAGGTCAACTTAGTTTATTTAAATTGAATGATAATTGTTTTTAACACCCCTCTACAGCGCTTATGAAGATGTAATAAATATGATGACATTTGCCGGTCATTTGATTACTCAAGGTCAGTGACGTAGTAAACTGAGCCACCGCACGGAACAATGGGCTATATAAGATTTAAGACTTTCTGTTTATTTTATGGTTTTGTGTTATGTGCCTGAATTTCTTGGAAACGGGTACATACTGTTTCATATTAATTTTTTACTTAAATAACAGAAAAAAATTATCTTGGACACACACTGCCGAAATGAGTCAGAAATTGGTTTTCGTGTGATGAAGTTTGAAACAAGGTGCAACACACAGTCTTACGTCGCATTCAGGACAGAAGTACCTGCTCTCTCTCTTTCCTAATCATTTTACATTTTACATCTCTCTTCGAGTTGCAAACATTGCAGTCATATGGGTGCCATTTTTTTTTATCGCGGTTGGTGTGATACTTTCCGGGAAGTGGCGCTCTGTTAACCGAAGAGAATTAGGTAATTAGGCGTTGTCCCTGGCCGACCTCCTCGAGACGAGTATTCGTGAGAATGATACTTCTCGAACACAGTTTCGATCAAAAGAAGCCAGTCATCAAGATGAGCAAGTCGTCCCTCAGACTTCGTGAACAAAATAACTGAATTCCATAAAGCCTGTTTAAGAAGGTGGAAAAATATTTTTTTGTGTCCTCGGAATAAGGAGGTTAGCCAAGTGCTTATCTACCCTGACAACACCTCTCATTGTGTGGTTGTAGTCTACAACTAACTTGGACTTCTTCATTATGACGTTTATTCTCTTTACAACGACCATTTCACTGTTATGAATAGTTGAGAGCAAGCATATGTATTTTTTGTCTTTCCAGCGCCAAACAGTGAACTTCTTACGCCATGCTGCAAAAATGTCACCCTTCTTTAGTTTTCCCCGTTTTTTTTTACAGTTGGTGACATATCTAAACCAGACAATCTTTCAATCCCGCATGTGTCCAAATTATGCTGAATCAGGAAATCTGCTAGCTGTGGAGAAGTCTAGAAGTTGTGCGTTTAAGACAATGCCCTTTGTCTAATAACGGATTTATCAGAGCGTCTACAATATGGGATGATTTTGGAAGGTCATTGTTTACTATTTCCAACACTGCCTTCTTTCCTGTATAGATTATAAAATTCCAAAAATAGCCTGATTTCGATTCACACAATATGTATGTCTTCAAACCAAACCTTGATTCCTTCTGGGGAATGTATTGTACCCACCCAAGCGTTCTTTTATAAAGCATGAGGTTTTTATCGATTGAGACATCCTTGTCTGGCGTATAGAGAAACATGAATGTTTTGTTCAGGTGATTCATAACAGGGCAAATTTTGTTTATTTTTGGCCAGAGATGCTGCTCTGGATCGTAAGTTGTGTTATTAGAGAACTGAAGCAACTTCTTCAGCAAAACAGATTGGTGTGCTCAACAATGGATTTTGCACCAAAAATTTCTGTTTCGATTTATTTATTACACTCTGCAAAATAATTACAGCAAAGAATGTCCGAACCTCTTTTTTGTGGTTGGCCGCCACTGAGACCTGGGAGTGGCGGGCGCTGATTTACTTTGTATATATTGTTCTGCATATAAGTTTGTCTCCCTGGTAATCAAACTTATCAAGCTCTCATTAAATATTTGTTTATGAACTGCAAAATGTCTCCAGATGCATTTACTTAAAAATTTATTTTCGGTTCTATTAAAAAAAAGTGAATCCTGGAGGAAATGGTGGTAACACACCAGCTGTATTTATCTCACACCACGCACGGATGTCAGCCAAATCAAGTGTTCCAGCTTCTAATTCCTCACTGCTACCACTTGAAAATAATTATTCACTTCCGGAACTGCTAATTTCAAAATCGGTAGTGTCACTGTTACATTCAATGACAGTTCTAATAACATTTTAATTTCATTACCAAAATGTCTCATTACTTCTCATTAAGAACTTATCCCTTTACGTTTTCAAAAACGTAAAAAATAAAAACCACCTTTGGGAATATTTCGTATTGAAATATTATATAAAATAAAATCTATGCACTGTGTACACAATTATTTGGCAACAAGACCGAATATAAGAGTTATAAACATACTTGATAAACAAAAAAAAAACAAAAAAACGAGGCAAGTACCATTGAATTCGCGACAATAATCGAAGCTCTTTGTGCGAAAAGTAGTCACTGACAGTTGTCATACCAGTGCTGCAATCTTGTACGAAAAAATAAGCGTAGCAAATACGCGGCAACACCTGCGTGATACGGTAGTGCGACCTGTAGAGCTTATTGGAACTAAAAATTATTAATAACTTAATAAAATGCCCCTTCTTACGTTTAAGAGTTGATTTACGATGAAAAACGTGTACGTATCTAGCGAACGCATGTAAAAATTAAAGTATTACTACTGCACGTTTCACAATCCCCACACGCGTTAATAAATAGTGTTATTAAAGTACTTCTAATTCTACACGTTCATGCTAAACACATAATCGTTTTTCGTCATAAATCGACCCTAACCATCGGAATAAACGACACGAACTTGTGTGTTAACTAGGGCATCAATTAAATACTCGGAACTTTGTATTATTACGGTCGGCTGCTCTCTAGTATTGAAAAAATTAACTAACTTACAAAATGCCTTATCAGAGCTGCTCTCTGGTGGCGAAAGAGTAAACTACTGCCAAAGAAACGAACAGAACGAGCTATCTCTGAATTTTGAAAATTTACGAAGATATTTTCAGCCAGCCCGAGATATCTCGGGCAAATTCCTTTAGGAACATTTTCTTACCCGAGATAGCTCGGGCAAATGCGTGAAGAAATTAAACAAACGCCTCATCCTGATCTCTATTCTGTAATATCTCGCTGATTTTAGCAGGTACNAAGAAATTAAACAAACGCCTCATCCTGATCTCTATTCTTAAAATTTAAGCTGTCTTTTACTTTGGTGCGAAAATATGTGCATATTTACGACCACGGTCGATAATAATACGCATAATGTGATGGAAGTGACGAACACCATATAATTTTAAAGTAAAATAGTTATGATAAGAGACAATAACATTTATCATATTTATCATAAGACAGATAACTGTTACTTCAGGCAACTTTGGTTACATTATCTAACTGCAAAGGTCACGATTTTGCGTGACCAACAGCAAACTACGAGTGATAGTGAGGGGGTTATGGGGACCAACGAAATAGCCAATGCAACATCCTGGTAGGGTGGAGTGTGACGAATTATAATGAGTAAATCGAGCTGTTTAAAGTTACTGTAGTGGGACGGGGGCCTAGTATAGTTATTGGGGGCATGGTGTGTCGAACTTCAGTAAGTACTGGTAGGGTTCGAGGGTAACTGGCTAATCGGTATAACTATAGTGAGTAAATGGAATGAAGTAAACTACCTCCAGTGAGAGGGAGGGAATGAGTGTCAGCAGATAGGTGGGAGAGGTTTGTTGTCGGTCAGTGAGGGGAGAGGAGAGGCGTGTGGTGGGTTGGTGGTAAGCTTGGATTGCGAGCTATTGCGAGTCTTTGTGACAAAGGTGGAGAGTCGTGTGGTTTAATGGTGGTGTTGGTGAAGGGATAGGTGAGAGCAGATGTGTGATATGAAAAGCCAGTTATTCGAAATGGGGGGAAGATCGGCAGATTTATCGACGTTGTTGACAATGATTAGTTGGCACAGGAGGTCGAGGGGAGCCGACTTATCAGTTGCCTGCAAATCGTCGTACCTGGGAGCGGCTGTGCTTTGACATCTTTACAAGAATAAAACCCTTATGGTCACACATCCAACGTAGTTACTTAAGACTCCCTCGTTTTTTAAAAATAGCTTCACGATTTTTCAGTTTAAGATTACTGGGGTCAAGATCAAGGCCAAGTAAATTCAATATCGCACTTCACATCAGCAACATTATTTTCCCCGTTTTTTCTTCGTTTTTCCCTCAATTTTTCAAATTCTAGGTTACTGAGGTCAATGTCCCCCGTATCCAACATGGTGGTCTTTGTCACTAATGTGTTTTTCCTGGATTTTTAAGAGATTTACTATTTGTTTGTCAATAATTTTACTTTTTCCATTTCAAGGTCATTGGGATTAAGGTCTATGTCACCTACATACAATATGGCATTTGAGGACAGGATAACAATATTTTCCATAATTTTCACAAGTTTATTTAGATTTTTCAATTTTTATACATTTTTAATTTTTGATATTACTGTGGTCAAGGTCAGGGTATCCAACATACAAAATGTCGGCCATACTCAGTGTAGTAAAAATTTTCTCGGTTTTAGAATGTTTTGATTTTTTTAAGAATTTTACATTTCAAGGTTACTGGTGTCAAGGTCAAGGTAGCCTCAACACAACATGGCATATGAAGTTAGTATTGTAATATTTTCGCTAATTGTTACGAGTTTTTTTTAATGATTTTTGCGATTTGTCTCAATTTTTCGAGTTCAAAATCACCGAGGTCAAAGTCAACCTCATCCAATATGATGGCTAGGGTAAACAATGTAATATTTTTCTCGATTGCTAGATATTTTATTTTTGCAGTTCAAAGCCACTGGTGGTCGAGGTCACTGGGGTCAAACTCATGGTCACACACATACACCATGGCCGGTGGGGAAAGTATTGCTATATTTTTACAGAATTAATTATTTAATTTTTCCACAATTTTTTTTCGATTTTTAAATTAAATGTCTCTGGGGTCACTGTCACCCACATAAAACATTGCACTCCAGGTCAGTCATGTTCTTGGTTTCCTGATTTTATCGATATTTTACTTTTTTCGATTTTCGAAATCAAGGTCACTGGGATCGAGTTAAAGGTTACTGGATCTATGTGATGGTCACCTACATACACCATGGTGGTTGTGGGTTGCGTTTCAATAATGTATGCAAGCATGGCCGTCCTAGGCCATCGAGCGCGACACCCAGCTGCGAATTCAATCAAGGTCCCAGGCGAATCTGGAATCTTACTCCCTTAGTCCCGTGTCCCAGCTCGCTCTTACCCCTACTAGCAATGATATTTCATGATCGCATATAATTACAGGATAACGCCTCTTGAAATAAATCATCATATAACATTAAATAATATTTTTTTAATACTATAAATGCAACACAAACCCAATTTTTCAGTTGAAGTAGTATTCCACATTAGACATACCTCACACTGAATAGGAAAAAATTAAAGAAAGGGTTGTCTGTTAAAATTCGCCAAAAAAAGGAATGACAAAATATTATATTTTTAAACGATTCAAAAACAATTAGACAAATATTAATCAAGGGGACTTTAAAACAGTTTCTTCTGATATATCGTTGTTTAAAGATTGTAAAGATATTTCAAGTGAGATCATTACTTTTGCAAAAGAATAAATAACGTTACATCAGCCGAGGGATGATTATAAAGAACTGTTACAGCTGATTGTTATATTCCTGGGAGGTACACTAGAAAAACCAACGTCCTTCAGAGCACCTAAAGGCTTTCGTAGAGCTCGGTAAATGGCGAAAGCGATATATTCGATAAACATTTTCTTATTCAGAGATCAATTCAGGATATCGAATAAAGAGCAGAAAGGTATAAAAGATATTTGCGTATTAACAGTTCGAATTTATGCTAAGTATTGGTATAAAGCACCTTCTCCGCCATCTGCACCTGGGAATGATCTGCACCTTTTAAAATATCTCAAACTACATGAGGAAATTAATCAGCAAATATCCAAAATGGCATTGAAAAAAATAAGGGGTCAATTGTGATATTTGTCTGAAGAACTTGTGGGCTTAGCCTTTTATGACAACAAATAAACCTAAAAACTAAAAATAATATGGTGAAAGTATTGAACAATAAAGGTTTAGAGTACTATTCTAAACGTAAAGCCTTGGAAAGTGATTTGATTCTCAACAAAAACCTTGAATATTTCGTGTCAAGAAGTACATACAGATTATTTCACATAACTGAAATGACGTCTGATTTTTTGAAGAACGATGTGGAAACATGGGATAGCGACGAAAGTTATACAAAAAATAAGGCAATAGTTTACAGTTTGCGAGTTGTGAACGACATC
>NQII01015528.1:0-22312 GCA_002778355.1 Clitarchus hookeri
CGCAATGGTTTAACTCTGGACTCTCATTCGGGAAGATTTTGGTTCGAATCAGGGTTCATGGTTTCCCAAAATCACACTCCCGGCGAATGCTGTGGTGGTTACTTACAGCAGTGCCTGGCCAATTCCTTCCCCGTTCCTCCTTCTCTGAGCAGATTTCTCCTTCTCTAATAACCTCACTGTCGACAAAACGTCAACCCCTCCCAGCTAGCTCGAAACGTAAACGTGAAGACTTTTGGAAAACTATTAGAGAAAATGTTAGGACATTATAATATGTCGGTATACGGCGAACGCTCGTAGGGAACTTCTCCTAAAAAAATTAACGAAAAATTAATTTAGTTTGAAACGTCTATCTTTAAAATTAAATCACTGACGCGAAATTTCCTTAACATGGGATTTCCTATTAAAATTTCGCAGCTGCCAGACGGTATGTAGTGCCCTTTAGAAGATACATGTATAATAAATTCGAACCATTCAAAAAAGGTCATTAGAGCTTACAGCTACAGAATTACTAAAAAATATGCTCCTTCTACAAACACTACAATCTGCAAACTGTGGTCTTAATTTACACCATAAGAAATTGTTATAGAAAATTCACAGTTACTTACAACTTTTCAGAAGCCTTTCTAATGCTCTACTTCCAGGATATTCCTCCGCCTCATGTAAACAAAGCTTAACTGAGCCTAGATAATTACAAAAGATGGACAACGCACCGCATTCGTGCGCACTCAGTGTAACAACAGTTTGCATAAGAACTATTTCTTACTAGGCATTACCAACACACCTATTTTCTCTCTGATTTTATTTATGTTAATTATAAATGATATACAATAAGTTAAACATTATATATATATGTAAAGGTTCAATTTATTCAAAAATAAGGTACTTTAATTATTTACATAAGTATAAAACGGTTGTGATACATGGCATACTCGGGAAACAACCAAACATGCCATACATGCGGCGATTGTTCAAAGGTTCTATTTAAAATATGTGAAGAAAGCGCGAATAGACTACAGTAAATTTCCCACTCCACTGTACATGTACAGCGATAAAGTACACGTGGTGAAGTTCTTTTACAAACGTCCATGCTAGCGAAGAAGAACCAAATGCGTAGAGAAGTTGACAAATTTGTATAGCGACGATGCTCAACATTTCTATACGTGTAGCTTGATGTCTGGTAAAATTTTGACATATGGTAAAATTTCCATTCTAATTTGGGAAGTCTAGCATATTGTTTACAGTTAAGGATTGTACGAGCATCCGAGAAGGTACAAAATACGGGATTACACAGCCACCTAACGAAACAGGCGCGCATCGAATCCGCAACTTGAGGCATAGCAACCTCGCGATCACTAACGAAGGTCCTGCAGCCGATCCACGAGGGGCATCCCTTAGTCGTACAGCGTCTAATGTTGAACAATGGCTCTGCTAATCGAGGCGCCTGCACACTTCGAGATGTTTCATGGAAGCTAAAACAGATCTGAACGAAGTGCTTCTCAAGTGCCTCGCGAGATGCGAATCCAAATGGCCGCAAATCCTTACGAACGCACTGCCGTAGGGAAGTTTAGCATTCAGACTTTATTTCCACGACGCAATAACGCAGCTTTATCTGCACGTTCGCTGCTCTCTTTATCAGGACGTTAGCATTCAAATCTCTGAAGAAGAAAAAAATGGGTGCATGTACTTACGTACGCGCGTTAGAAGTTATACTTCTTTGGCGTAACTAAAGTAAATTTTATTNAAAAAAATGGGTGCATGTACTTACGTACGCGCGTTAGAAGTTATACTTCTTTGGCGTAACTAAAGTAAATTTTATTACGTATGCAAATAATTTATGTAAGTATGAAAAACAATAAAATGACCGAAGAAAGACATTAAATACAATTAAAAAAGGTATGATTAAAGAACATAATTAAATTACCCTCAACGCGCCAAAAAGAGTATAACTTCATAAACCTTCAACCATTTTCAAGCTCCAATAAGAAAGTGCAAGAAAATATTGGCGAAACGTGACGGATCTGTTCTCAAGTAACTTTGCTATTCAGTTCTAGCCTTTCGCGTGACCGATGTTCTGCTTGTATCTCTTTCGGCATCTAGCGATACTAGCGTGACCGATGTTTTGCTTGTATCTTTTTCGGCATCTCGCGATACTAGCGTGACCGATGTTTTGCTTGTATCTTTTTCGGCATCTCGCGATACTAACGTCACGCAGTCAAAAAGAAACCATTTAAATATTCAACCATAGAGGTGTCACAAACTGAAAAAAATATCATTAAGGAGAATAACATACTACTGAAAGATAAATTATAAAAATATGTATATATATATATATATATATATATATAATACCAAGCGAGGTGGCGCAATGGTTTAACTCTGGACTCTCATTCGGGAAGATTTTGGTTCGAATCAGGGTTCATGGTTTCCCAAAATCACTCCCGGCGAATGCTGTGGTGGTTACTTACAGCAGTGCCTGGCCAATTCCTTCCCCGTTCCTCCTTCTCTGAGCAGATTTCTCCTTCTCTAATAACCTCACTGTCGACAAAACGTCAACCCCTCCCAGCTAGCTAGAAACGTAAACGTGAAGACTTTTGGAAAACTATTAGAGAAAATGTTAGGACATTATAATATGTCGGTATACGGCGTCAATAAATAAATAAATATATTAATATCATAGTTATTAAATAAAAGATGTTCAGAAAAAATATTTTTTCTCCGGCGCATGTATATCTTGACGGACCGAGTGGCCATGAGCAGAGCGTGGTGACGGAGAAACGGCTTGCGGTCGGGTCGAGGGGCGGCAAACACGTGCGAGTGACGTGTCGCACTGGCGGCGTTGCCGTACGCACCTACGCGCAAGTATAAGGGAGTGTGTGTGGCGGGGGCAGTCTGACACGTGCTGATGGATGGCTCGCGCCCCTGCAATGCGGCCACACGCAACCCGCCACGCGGCACCAGCTCCGCAACACGCAGTAGATAAAAGTAGTCCATTCGCGGTTGCTTCCAAACTTTTCTGAAGCCCTGCTGAAGTTATACTTGCAGGATATTCCTCCGCCTCGTGCAGACATAGCTTAACCGGGTATAGAAAACAACACCGAAGGAACAATACACCCACATTCGTGGGCACTTAGTGTAATAATATTTTGTGTAAGAACTATTTCTTACCAGGTATTAGCAACGCCCTTATTTTCTCCATGTTTCATTCATTATAATTATATATTAAATTCTATAACTTAGATATTAAATATAGGTAAAAGTTCAATTTAATAAAAACAAGTATCTTTATGTTAACAGAAGTGTAAAACGCCTTTGATATGCCGCATATTTACGAAACAACTAAGCACTTCATTCATAAAGTAATTTTTCAAAGGATCGATTTCATAACTGTGAAAAAACCACGAACAGACTATACACAGGTGACGAAATGGCGCGGCGGTTCCTTTGATGTGGGCGTGCCCATTCGCTTGTTGGCTGCGCGAGGCTCTGAGAAAGGGTATTGTGTCTGATTGGCTGCTGTGAGCCGCGAAAATTAACTTATTTGCCGTCCTGAAGTCTAACAAGTAGGTTACCAGCGCTGGTTGGCCAACGGCGTTCCGACAACTTGCCGGCTAACAACGCCATTTTGCTGGCGCGTAAAGATGGAGTTCGCGTAATAAAAAGCTGCTTCTCCTCTGTATTGTTAGACACTCTGTGACGGTACTCTAGCCATTCCAGGGCGGCAGCTTGTGTCACTCCGCTTGTCGACGCACTTGCAAGGCACAGGTTTTTTATATTAGTCACATATTTGCGATAAAAATAATTCTTTGCGTGTATTCTGTCTTGTGTTTCCACTTATTTCGGCACTTTAGTAGCCCAACCTCCCGCTCTGCCACCTTCCACAACAATGGTTAATTGGAGCGTGTTTTTACCCTTAAAGAAACAACAAATAAAAATATTTCAAGCTGCTATTCTGTTCACTATTGACAAGTCTATGTGTCAATTTACTTCAAAAACTTAAATTATTCTTAAAAAAAACAGTGTTATCAATTATTTGTCACATTTGGTATTCAAAATCGTTTACAATTCGTATATTTTTACTCAGCACAGAATATGTAAGTATACAGAAACTTAATGGGATGGCGGCACCATTGACGTAAGCGAATCCGGTCGCTCTTTGGCCACGCGAAGCTGTGGAAACGGAAACGATGATGGTTAATCGCGAAAAAAAAGTCCCTATTAAGAGCCTCGTAGCTAAAAGCACGTATGCATTTAAATGCATACCTAGTATATTAATGTTACATAACATTAAAGGACGCAAATTTAATTACTAAGTTCAAAAACTACAAAATGCCGTCGGAACTATTTCTGTCACGGCCATACTGCGAACGGGCTAGCCAGCCAATGGCCTTGAGGTTGTCAGAGGCAGTGTCTGTCTCTGCTGCCATGTTGGGATGGATAAAGTACAGCCTTTCTTCCCGCCGTCTCGCCTAACGTGCAGTTCCCTCACTTCGCCTTTGACCAGGGGGGAGGGGGGCCGGTGCTCAAAGGCTTGTTTTCTTAATGGGCGTATCGCTGCGTCAAAGGCCGGAGAGGCCTGCGGGTAAATGTTCAGTCTGTACCCGCATTCGCTCGCCGTCAGAGCCACGACCCTCACGGCTCAACACTTCAACCGCCTCTGCTTTTGCTAGCAAGCTGCTTTACGCAGCTTATTTGGACATCCCTGACTGGCAAACCCGAACAACCCACTCATGGCCGCGCGGCTCTGCTTTGCTGAGGTTGCGAAGCAATCTTCACTATTGTCTGTTCGCGGTTTCTGCACATTTTTCGATTCAAACCTTTTGAAAAGTCACGCTATGTATGACGTGATTAGTTGTTTTCGAAATACGTCACTTATTACAATAATTTTATACATGTTTTTACATAAACTTATATAACTTTAAAATGATATGAACAAAAACAGGGAGAAAATGGTTGTGATGGTAATGCCTAGTAAGAAATAGTTCTTACGCAAAATAATATTACATTGAGCGCGCACAAATCCGGTGCGTTTTCCCTTTAGTGTAATATTCTATACTTATTTAAACTTTGTTTGCATGAGGCGGAGGAATGCTGTGGAAGCAGAACTTTAGAAGGGCTTCAGAAAAAAGTTGGAATTAACAGCAAATTGACAATAGTAAATACGAATGCAAAGGTGTCAGTTAAATATTCAGAAAGAGATCCTTCGCAACAATAAAATAATTACAGACAAAAATATTCAGGGATATAATATTTGGCCACGTCCAAAGGAAAGATCGATCCTCTACGATATTTCACGTGGTGAAACGCGAACTGTGTGTAGCGCGCACGGGAGATGCATCGAAAAACTGGTTGAAAACTACAACATAATATAAAAGTAAAATATATCAAACTTCGATATACAGGCGTCCGTAACCACGCTCACTTCCTATACAACTCTAAAAACGCAGTTGTCAATATCGACACTATGTATTATAAATTCACACAACTCATTTAGTACACTGAAGAGCCCAAAAAAACTGGTACACCTGCCTAGTATCGTGTAGGGCCCCCGCGAGCACGCAGAAGTGCCGCAAGACCACGTGGCATGGACTCGACTAATGTCTGAAGGTATGCAGGAGGCATTGAAATCTGCGCCAATTTGAGAAAGGGTTGCACGTCTGTCACGTTTAATGATTCTCGTCTGTCGTCGCTTGTCCCGTTCGTTCACGATCTTTTTTCCGGCCGCAGCGATGTCGAAGATTTGATGTTTTACCGGATTCTCGATATTCACGGTACACTCGTGAAATGGTCGTACGCGAAAATCCAAATGTTATCGCTACCTCGGAGATGCAATGTCCCATCTCTCGTGCGCCGACTACAACACCACGTTCAAACTCACTTAGATCTTCATAACCTGCCATTGTAGCAGCAGTAACCGATCTAGCAACTTTGCCAGACGCTTGTTGCCTTATACAGGCGCTGCCGACCGCATCGCGTTACTCTTATTGGTTCCATACCTCTGTTATTTGCATACGCACGCCTATGCCAGTTTTTTTTTTGGCTCTTCACTGTAGTAGGAACCTGAACAATATAGAAATATGTATGTGTGTATGACGCTGTAGCTGTACATGAATNTGGCTCTTCACTGTAGTAGGAACCTGAACAATATAGAAATATGTATGTGTGTATGACGCTGTAGCTGTACATGAAGGTGATGCACGGCTAATCGTTTCGGAGCATGAATTCTAGTTACTTCGAACACAAGTAGCCTTGTTTCCGAACATGTCAAACGGTTAATGTGTAAATCAAGTAAGGGATTGCGTGCATTTATTCATACGGCCCTATAAACTAAACAGTGGAATCATTAAATATAAGGTTCATTTCCAAATATTTAATTGCGTTTATACCCTACTGTTACAATATAAATTAGACACATTATTTAGTCCTTAAATGTTGTAAAATAAATAAAAATAACTGCTGTGGGCTAACAAATTGTAATGAAAGTCGTAACAGACTTGCATACGTGTTATCAATGCATCTGTCGGAAACTGGCTGCTTCCACATGAAACACAATCAAACGACTTACATGAATTCAGCGTCCGACATCATTATTCAATCTTGCTTCTATTATATTCTTTATTAGTTTCATAAATCGGCTTTTCCTGTACAAATATTTTCCTTGGAATGAACGACATTGAAGCAGTGCGGGAATCTAACTCAAATAACTGATGGGGAAAATGTACTGCCAAAACCCATAATGGATGATCCAGCTATTCGTATTTACCACCAGAGTAATAAAGTAATCAACGCTTTATGTTCAGTTCACTGACGTACTTTGCAATCTCTCTGAGTCAATACAAACTATTATTTTAGTAGCCTGTTGCAAAAACCTGACATCGACAAATCGGCCGAGTGTTTTCGGTTTACATACCAATTTTCCGGTACATAAATTTTTTTATCGTAAATTAATGTAGCTTGCTGTGTCATAAATGTTTTTTGCATAATCATACCAGCAATAGTTATAGTGTCCCAGTATTAAAATATTTCTTGAACGTATTTAGTCCGCAGTATCTCGAAGTACTTGTGATTCGAAAGAAATTAACTAAAAGATGTATGAAATTTCTACGAATTGCACTCTAATTTTGAACTTTTAAAAAATGTTACAGTAATTTGGAGGGGGGGGGGATGTAGAAACTGTTTGTCTATACAACAAGGCTACCGCGAAAGAAAAACTATCCCATGTTGAAAAACTATTCCATATTCCATTCAGTATTAAGAAAGTTACATTGAGTAAATTTATATGACCAGACATCTTTAAAGTTGTAAGTATTGAATACTAGCTACAGAAGCGCACAAATTAACGTGCATAAAATATAGTGATTCACCGAAAAGATGCAGATACATCTTACAATGAAGGAAATATACATAAATGAAGATGTACGGAAGTAACGGAATGCATCATAAAAAATAATACAAAAATAAAAGAGAGCCCGCTCATCGGCCTACAGTAACTAATAAAAATAATAAATAAGAAAACTGAATGAAACTAGCATTGTACCAGGTATTGTCCAGACAGTCGGAGCTAGGGTGAAATGTTGTCGTAATAGTTATCTCCGATGACAGAGCAGAGACAGTGTCTCGTCCAGGTGTATTGCCCTGGCTGCAAGGAGAGGGGGTTAAGTAAAGGCGGCGAGGAGGGGTTGGCGCATGCGCAGGATGTTTACATCTGGCTCATGTCTGGCGGCGCGACACACGCCACTGTGTACACAGCTCGTGCGGCCGTGCCAACAAACAAGGCTGCTTCCTGCCCCGAACAACCACTCCTCCCTCCGCGCGAGCCATCACGGCTGAGCTGCCGTCCTTTGACACGTGTCCTCAGGATTACGCCGCCATGTTAACTGCCACCCCGGTGGCGCACGCGCCCTTGCCGAAAGCTGCATTCTCCTTACCAACAGTACGTATCCCACAGCTCAACGAACGGAAACATCGCTATACGCCCTTCACGGTTACTTCCAGCTTTCCTAAAGACCTACTAAGTTCTATTTACAGAATATTCCTCCGCCTCAAGCAAACAAAACTTAACATATTCTAGGAAATTACACGAATGGGATAACACATCGTATTCGTGCGCACTCATTGAAACGCATAAAAACTATTACATACTAAGCATTACCAACACACCTACTTTGTCCCTGTTTTTAGTCATATTAATTATAAATGAAATATTATAATTTATAGACAAAATAAAAGCAAAAATTTAATACTACAAAAAAAAACACTTTGCATCAACAGAAGTATAAAACGCTTGTAATACATTACACATTTCGGAGACGACCAAACACGACATGCATGGGGTGATTTTTCAAAGGTTTGGTTCAAAAAGTATGAAGAAACCGCGAAGAGACTGTGCAGTACTACAGTCAACAAATTCATCGACGCTGTGGTGCGTGGCTGCCTACACTCGGGGTGTCAGTCAATCCAGAAAATTATAGACTGTAGTGGTATAATATAAAACTGTAATTATCACGCGGCTAACATTTTCGCAACATACAACCAACACCTATCGATTCTAACCGTGAACACGTGGCTAACATTTGCACAACATACAACCAACACATCGTACACAATTACGCTGAAAAATTAAGTCACAATGACAGCCAGTGTACTCTAAGTCTAAATCAGTGATAATTTCACTGTTTCAATCAGTTGACAGTATCTCACTGATTCAACAGTCACTTCAGTGAATTTAACTAATGAATCAGTTAAAAAAATGCAGTTTTCATTCTCTTATTGATTCAGTGAAATTTACCACTGATTCAACATTCACTAGATTCACTGGTTTTTCAGCGATTTGTTTTGTTACTGATGGATCAGTTAAATAGCGTGTAAAAATGGCCGGTAAACAACGTGTATCAAGTGAAATAACAACGCATAAATTCATAAAACTAATACAAAATACTTTCTAAAATGTGTTTCGTATTTCAAAACACCAATTTATGAGGTAACATGAACATTCAATCTTTCATGCCGTTTTTACGTCTTTCATTTGGTTGATGTCATGTAATCATTACAGCGCTCCGTTTGAAGGTTTAAGTTGCATAATCTGTGGTGAAGGATGTGCCCTCGTATGTACTATTCGTTATAACAATCCTAACGGTATCAAACAAACAAAAAATGTAAAGTAAGGGCATACAATTTAAAACTACACGCTTTCTATGAGGAAATATAAGACATGTTTTTTCCTCTTTCTTTTCAATTTGAATTGGTATATCAGGTGGTAAGGTAACGGTCTGACAGTAAATTGAAAAGAGTGTGCGAGTACCATCTCTGCCACCTGCGGAATTTTTTTAATACTTTTTTTAAATTACATTAAATTGCAAAATATAAATAGTAAGCTATCGTAAATATGTTTATTTCTTGTAATTATTTAGCTAAATTCAATAAAAACAATATTTAATTTGCCGCTGCAGTTGGCCGTCACTTATTCAATAAGTGAAATTGTTTCACGTCACTGATTCAATTAGTGAAATTATCCCATCGAAAAAATTAGTGGTTCTCCACTGATTCGAATTTAGAGAGTGCTAAACGATTTATATTTTAAAAATGAACATTACAAAGATACATCTCGCTCATTACCATCTCGCAAATAATTAACGAACTCAAGTTCAACACAACTTCCCGAAAGTAATAAATTCAATGTGTAATTAAAAAAAATATTTGGTATCTGCGAAAGCCGCCACAACAGGAACTTAACATGCAAAAAAAAAAACACCTGGCCAAGCTGCTAACATTAAGAGGCACTCATATGTGTATAAAAGTAAATTTTAACTGCTCAACCAAAATAATAATTACGAAAGATTTAAGGGGCGATATTCAAAAGTTACACAAAATATGTCAGTCCGAAAATCTAAGTGTGAAGTAGGGAACTTAAACCTATACTCATTACGACAGGACACTTAAAAGAAATTCAAAACATCTAGCCCACCGAATGCCAACCAGAAGCAAACACAAAGGGATCACGAAAGAGAGGTGAAAGTACAAAAATGACACACGCGGAGTACCCCAGATAACTAGGAGGACGTAACCTAATTGAGACCATTGCAGAGTAGCACAATTAGCTGAGCATCCCAGTGTCCTGCCATGATCAGAACAAAGCTGCAAAGAAGATGGAACAGGAGGACAGGGATAGAATGACTTTAAATGTGTGAAGTTCTCAGAAATAATTTACACAAATGATTAATGGTTCAAACGTTGGATTTCGAACCTGAACTTTATCTGTAATGTCATTTACAATAACAGTAAAGAATTCGGGCGGAGTTTCTGAGAAATTCTTCATATGGTGGCCGAAAACTTGTTCTTTACTGCAAGAGAGACAGAGAAAGAGATAGAGAAGAGAGTACTTGTACTGGTTATTCCAATACACGACAGTGAACATGCAATTGTTGCGCTGCAAAATTTTAAATAAACAACAACAAATTGCACCATTTCCTGTGCACCTGAAACTCCAAAAACAACATGCAGGTACATCTCAAGACTTACTTCCCCTCGACCACCAGCGCAACAGGCCCATATGTTGGCTTGCGTACTGTTATGAAGTGACCAGGCCTTAGCTGAACGGCCTGCCTGATCACACCTTCAAACATTAAACCAAGACACGAGCGTGATTGCAACAACACCTTGCGAAGACAGTTGCAGAAATCCCCTCCATCGGGCCAGTAAACGGGGCCGAAAATATTAAACAACTCACCCAATATAGGCCGGCGTAACACCGGGAGAGGCGTCTTTTGTCGTCAACCCGACCAGAGAGAAGACCACGGAAGGTGGGTGTGTCCGGCCGTCGCTAACCGCCTCCTAGAATTAGCCTCCGGCATCATGAACAAGGTGGGGTCTTTCCAATTAGACTGTACTAGTAATGGCGTGAGGTAACAATATTTAAAGCATTTAATTAGCATCATGGAATACCATTTAACGCTCCCCCGATCAATAGTCACGTAAATAGTTATTGTATAATCCTTATGTTCAATAAACCTCATCTTATACTGCTAAACTCTATTTAATCATTACTCATTATTTAGCTACGTCCATAGTACCTTTCACGTATGAATTGGCATAAAAGCTAATTCGTAACAGTATGTTAAACAAGAAGGAATAAGAAGCTACTTCACACAGGGATGGATTTTAACAACCGTTTTCCTTAGTACGATTTATGCGAAGCGCACTGCGGTGAACAAATATTGTATCTGAATGCGATAGCATATACGAATTCATGACGTTAATCATTTTCCTGTGTGTTTCGCTCAGGCGGTAAATATTCATAAAAATAATAGAAATGCTAATATGTTTTCTCCGTAATACTGGGAGATAAAAACTATTGTAATCGATGAAACTCGCCAATACATGGTATTTGTAATTTGTATATTTTATTGCTCGTAGACAGTTTAAGTGTTCCGATCCCTAGATTTTAAAGAAAAAAGAACTAGAAGAGTTTTGGGTCGTTGCTAGATTGCGATGTCTTTCCATTATGCTGTTTTACGATCGATAGTAAGCCAAATGGCGACCTGACTGGAGAAATCGTTTTCTATGATATAGTTTCACGAGACCAACTCCGTTAACGATAGGAAAGTAAAAATTTCGATTTAATTATGCAAAGAATTCTCCAAGTAAGCTGTTGTTATCTGCTTGAAATGAACTTTTTTTACCAGTGGTTATCCGTGGAAAAACCAAAACATTAGTAGACCGCGGTGGCGTAGTGGTCAGACTACTCGCTTCCTACCAAGGCGAAAAGGGTTCGATTCTCGGCGGGGTGACCCCCGGATTTTCGCATGTAAGAATCGTGCCGGACGTTACTTCTGATCGGGGGGTTTCCTCGGGGATCCCCTTTCTAACCTTACATACGAACCATGCATTTTTCGCAAGACGTGGCGGCATAAAATCAGCTCAATGTTGGGACACGGGGATTGGTTGTGCGCAGCCAGCGAGGTCGGTCTACCTCATATTTAGTCTATGGCGTTGACGCGGCAATGTGACTGGTGGACGACTGTCCGAGGCTGTGCATAGGCCTCAGTTCCGGCTCTCTAGCAGCACCGCAAACACGCCTACACGCGTGCCATAGTGGCCACGGTAGACTCCTTCCAGCGGTCACGTGTGCTTGCCCACGGCTAACTGCGCCCTTAANTGTGCATAGGCCTCAGTTCCGGCTCTCTAGCAGCACCGCAAACACGCCTACACGCGTGCCATAGTGGCCACGGTAGACTCCTTCCAGCGGTCACGTGTGCTTGCCCACGGCTAACTGCGCCCTTAACGACAATCGCCCGTGCTAAGTCGATCCCCGATCCCCCGGAGGTAATATCGCCGTCCTGCTACATCGCTACTCCACGAACCTCGATGACACCACACACGCACGTGCTTAAATAACAAGTAAACCTTGCATGAGTGAGTCGATCGTATTTCGATAAACAGGGTGTATCTAAATTAGACCGACAAAATTTTGACAACAGGTTAATCACGAAAAAAGAAAGAAGGTGAAATCACATGTACGACCTATGGTCTAGAGGTAATTGTAAGGCCGGCACACATATTTGAAGTTGGACTGAGTGTCTGCATTATGTGTAAAGTTAATTGTGACGAGCGTAATAATATTCCATCTTTAAAATCCTAAATCTGCTACAGCGTCATGGAGGTTAAGTCGAAATAAAGATAGCAACGGCGAATATTTGCATGAAATAATTTGATGACAGCGACAGGCAGTTGTGGTGTTTACATATCTTCGTTCTGCTACACATTATCCAGACACTTAGTGACCCATCTTAGATATTTTCTCCAATAATTGCAATAAACTAGAGCTTCACGTCCAAATTCAAAGATGTGTACCACGGTTAGGATTCACATTAGACCATAGGTCGTACATATATATGTTCCAGCGTTTTTTTTCCCTTGATTAACCTGCTACCGAAGTGTATCGGTTTAATTTAGATACACTTCTCTATAAAGTGAAATGCTATACAATTTTAGTCGTTAGTACTATTATTCCACTTGAAATGACCCTACGAGTAACTGTCAAATTTTACGTTGAGAGGTTTGGCAGTGCTTGACAGGTAGGTCTCCAATGCCGGTGTGGCCACGATGGTTGAGCGGTTAGCCCGCTCGACTCCCACCAAGGCGAAACGGGGTTCAATCCCGGGCCGGGTCACTCCCGGATTTTCGCATGTGCGAATCGTGTCGGACGATACCGCTGGTCAGTGGGTTTTCTCGGTGATCTCCCGTTTACCCCACCCTTTCATTTCGGCGCTGCTTCATACTCTCCTCAGTCACCCTCGTTGGCTCTCAAGAACTCGCTGTTAAGAGCCGACCCAAATATCTTCACTCACTCAATGCTGGCGAAGGTGAAGTGAGATGAAGATGAAACAGCAGCGTAATGCAAGGGAAGGGGGAAACGTAAGTACCCCGGGAAAATCGCCAGCCATAAGCAACGTCCGCCACGTTCCCCACACACGAAAATCCGAGTGACCCCGCCNAAAATCCGAGTGACCCCGCCGGGAGTCGAGCAGTGTTCGGCTTGGTGGGAGGCGAGAACGACAAATACGGTAGCTTAATTTTGGTAGAAAATACTGCGCGCACAACCTACAGCTTCCAAAATAGCCTGCATATATTTATCTTTTCGAAAGATTATCGTTGCAGAATGGTTTAATAACGAATAGAGCATACCTTTTTTTTACGAAACCATGGAATTTAGGTGCTCACAGGAAAAATTTTCAGTACGGAAATCTCGACGGAAAACCAATGGAACCAACACATAGCCACACAACACAACCCGTTTTCTGTGATATCATAAATAGTATTTCGATTATCTACCATCAAATCTTACTAAATTTGGCGGCATATTAATAGCACATGAGCTTATTTGCAACCACACTGGCGTTTTATGTATGTATCAAAATGGTACTTCTGCACGCTTTGGTACGTATTTTTCAAGAAACATGTTATAAGGATCTTGGAACGTCGGTTCCCTTTAACGTAATGTCGACTATACGAATTCACACTGGGCGCAAACCTGCCTTTGTGATGCACTGCGTTTAATAACTTCCCTTTAAAGGCCAAGAGTATTTGAGAACAAGCGAGAAAGTCGACTTAACGACTCCCCAAGGACGGCAACACACAGTCGCAGAGGCGTGACAAAGGTTTTCCCCTAGTAGCGTTGCGTGTCTGGAAGAAATATAAGCCACCATCCAGTCGTACGACTTATTACAGCGACGTGCCAGGCCCGACGTTTTATTAAACTATGAGAAAGGCGGCCGCGGGTAATTTCAGGAGTTATTCTTCGTTTCCCTGATTTTCGCATGTGGGAATCGTGTCGGACGATGCCGCTGGCCGGCCAGTTTTCTCGCGTGTCTCCCGTTTACACCACCCTTGCATTCCAACGCTGCTCCATACTCACATCGCTTCACCGGCTTCATCGTCTCTCGAGAACTCGATGTTAAAAGCCGCCCAAATCTCTCCACTTATTGCCCATTCAGACCATTTTATCTGGACCGAAGCTGGCAAGAACTAAAGAAATCCTAAGCATACATATGACATTTCCCATGAAAATTAATTAAATGAAAATAAAAGTGTTTCAAACAAACATTGCTGAAAACAAAAATTGAAATATTTATCATATACAAAGTTTCATTGACTGCAAATCGCACGAGGTCTTGTAACTACGCAATTTAAAGCAAAATAAGTTCTGATAGTCTACAAATAAATCACGAACATTATTAAAACTTGTCAACAAAAATACTTTTTGTAGGCTACTATTATTTCAAAAAAATACTGATTGATATTGAAACTAAGCAATTTACAAAATATAAAGAACGAATATAAAAGTACTGAATAAAAATATTAACATTTTAATGTAAAATTTTTAAATGCTGAATAAATTTTTATAAAGAAAAATATAATGTCTCGTTCAAGACCATTTGGCACAACACAGTCGTTATACTCCCCCTAAAGATCACACACGAAATAAAATCCAGGAACTTATCATCTAAAGAAACAGTTATCCTTCTAGTCACCTACACGTATTTTTTTCTTGACGTCATACTTTTGTTACTTTATGATCCATTTCAAATCTACAATTACAAGGGCAGAGTTACATAAATTATGGAAGTTACGAGTCTATGATTTGGCATTGGGCATTACGGGTCAGCTTAAAGGTAGCCTTAAAGGTAGCTTGCAAAGTTGAAGAACAACAATTACTGGAGTTCAAAACGTACTTTTGCTTAGCTTTAACTTCAGAGGCAATGGAAATTTACCACCCCCCCCTCCTTTTACCAACTAGTAATCGTTCTTGACCCGAGATTAATAAAGTGTTTTGCATGTTATTTCAGATTATAATTATAAGGCGTAGCTCGACAACCTAGAAAAAAAAAGTTTGTTGTTAATGCGTGTTCTGGAATATGGCAGCGTCCGTAATTAACAACACCTTGATGAGCAGGTCGCGTGTGTGATATCGTCATAACTGAACTTGCATACGAAACTACAGACGCACCATTAATAACTGTCTGCGTTTAACGACTGCAAGACTAGTAACTCGTTACAGGCACGGTTAAGGACGAAGGGCGCACGCTACCTGGAACGCAAACACGGGCGAATACCCAAGACTCGCAGAAGAAAAAAAATGCTGTTCAAATACTGCCAAGACTTTAAACTCGAAGTGCAAAACACCTGGAAGATGGCTGGCGCGTGCTACATCCCAGCTGCTGGTTCCGCTGAACGCAGACAGCAGCAGTTGGGATGTAGCACTCGTTGTACGGAGTTACTGCAGCATAGACGCTATGCATCTGTCCGTACGCTCCGTCTTGCCGCCAACAATGTGGAACATTTCTTATCCCTATTTTCTACAAACTCTTCTCTTAGCTCGAGAGAAAAAAAGGCGCAGGTTTTCGGCACAATAGTGTCCGACAAACAATCAGGCACGTTTTGTTGACAAGAGGACACTTTCCTGCTAATTCGTTTTGTTGTAATTGCGGTGTCTCACATGTAAAACAAATATGAGCCCATAAATAAACAATGACAACGAGAAAATAACAATATTCAGTACACAATATGTTCGTCGACAACTAGTCGCTTACATAACGTTTTTTTTTGTACATTTATACTTTTAGATGGTATTTCTCGTCACTGAGAGGTACTCCTGTGTCGGAGTTGCCAACGAAATACGTCACAATATGACAAATAATAAATGTGAGTATTAAGGACTTGAAACAAAATGTAGCAGTTCCAGAAAAGACAGTCAGCGAGCAGCATCGAAACACTGACGCGGTACTGCTTGTTGCAGAAATGTGAGTGACGGGGCGGCCTCCAAGGCAGCTGTCAAACGTCAGATGGCAGTTGACAGCCTTGCGGATGACAGGTCACCGTCAATCAATCATAACACCCCCACCCCCCTCCACACACCATCGCCCAACGGACCAGCACACATATCTGGGCTCCCTATTCCCGCTACCAAATGGTACCATAATGGTAGGATTCCTACCCAGTTACTGAATCTTAACACTTCGAGTGCTAGCGACGTAACAACGCCCGAATTTATGCGAGATGTTCGGGGTCAGCCGTAACATTAGGACGTTGGCATTCTTTGAAGACACAGGCGAAGAAATATATTTCCACAGCAACAGTTTTTCATTGAGTTTTCTGGAACGTAATAACACATCAGCAACCTTCAAAATGTAAATTACTAAAATCGTTTCTGAAAACGTGAAATGTGTGGGAAAAGTACCAAACATATTTGGGATTATTACTAGCATACAGTTACGAACAGCAGCGTTCGAGTTTCCTCGACAACACGCATGTGCGGCATGGAATATGATTGGTGCTTTCGTCGATCGTCCCATTTGCGAAAAGATATGTAAGTCAATTTTTTGCTGGCTGTACGGGTTATCCCCAAGGCCACGTGCCTTCGCACGATTGAGGTATGATGATGATGATTTCAGCCATTTTATCTGGTGTTTGTAGTCTTTTAGATGATTCAAGATGTAGTGGTTATTCTCATCCAATTCCGGATGCCTTATAGGTAAGTTACTAATAATTTATACATTTACTCTTCACGTAATATTTCTCACATCTTTCTAGTAGTAGAAATGATTAATGCATGTTAGAATGCAGGAACACGTGGTTCCAGTTTTTAGCTTTTTAGGTGTTATAAATTACGTTTAATGTAAATTTGTAAAGGCATGGCCATTCTTTGTATTGGGTGGCCAACGTGTAAAAGAAGAATAAGATTTTGTTAAAATCTCGCCTTCGTAGACTACCCACACAATTTAATTCGGGGAGCTGAAGAAGACACAAAGAAAATGATATCCTACAAACAGTAAAATCACAAAAAACGTAATTGTAACACCTTGGAAAACACACAAAACTGTGTAATTGTTTATAATTTCCCAATGTATAACAGCTTAACTTAACCTAAATTTATTTGGGAGACTGAGTTTACTAATCGAAAATAACCTTAAATAAAAGTATGCTAAGATAGTTGGGGAATCATTATTTTCTGTGTATAACGTTTCTGCTACGTCCAGAAAAATTACTTAACTGTAACATGACCACTAAAAAGCCTAAAATAATTTTAAAAAATTCTTGCAGCATAGCATATAATGCGAGTAATGATAAGTTGTTGCAATAGGGCCATGTTTTGTTGAAAGGAATGAATTATTATTCCCCACTACCAGAAAATTTTCATTCAGAATACAGTTATTGCAATTACAATTAGTAATGAGTATTAGTAAAAACAAAAAATAACAAATTTCTTTTCTGTTATAACGTTAAGCTCTGGCTTAGTCACTTGGCCTGTGGCTACTATTGATAATTAACAAGTAGGCACTAATCAAATAAATTGTCATGAAAAATTAAAAATTGGCTAATGTTTCAAATTTACCAAATGGGTTGTTTTTGAAGCCCCTGTACACTACAGAACTACTTCGAATTTACCAATAACCTAAAATTGGCCCTTAAAGAGCAACTGTAATACTGGTATGGCCTAGGTCAGTCAGTTCTTTCAGTGTAACAATTGTTATTGTGTATACAAGGTTTGAGAAAAACTAATACGTAATGAATAACAATAAAATAAGTCGCTAAAGTTCTTGCTCGCATCTCATTTTACTGTCAAATACCGTATTTGCTACCGTCCAGCCAACATAACCTCTGCCAGTACTCGTTCGGCAAACACGTTCGATCAAAACCTAACTGTTTTGAGCACGTTCTGTTGGTGTTTATGTAATATAAATTATACAGTGGCCCCGTTTTGTGTACATTATGTAGTGATTTTTTAGTTAGCCTTTGTTAGAATCAACGCTAAACTGTCCAAAATATTCGGTACGTATAAAAATCGGTTCGTCATAATAACGATTTCACCATAAATATGATTAAATATGTCGGTTTTCGTGTTGAGTTTTAACTTGCAGTTCTCTTTATTTTAAAACAAAAGGCTGTTTTCTTGCTGATTCTGAATGTGTGACCTTTTTATCTAAACGTCAGGTTCTTTTCTGGTTACATACATGATCCTTCGATTATATTACAAATAAACAGTCAAAATGATTTGATGCTAATACTTATGTGTCGTAAGGTACTTAATATACAAATGGTTAAAAATCACCCTGGTAACCAAAATCCATTGTACACCACGGTTAAGAAATAAGGTTATGTTTTCACATCAAAGTGTAGGATTTCAATTTTGCCATTTGTTCCGTGTTATTATCTAAATTATATTCCTGTTTTTGTCAGATATTTTAAGGAAACAACATTTGTAATGGAAATATTTCGCCAATAACCTAGTTGTAATGTAAATATCCAGTGCTGAAGTTTACAACGAAGCAGACTTGATGAAATACTACTTTTATGCGTGAATAAGCAACGCTACTTTGAATATGAATACTTGAGAAATTAGTAAAACTTATTTTGTGACTATGAATACATGATAAGCAGTACTTTATGAAGCAATGATTCATGAAGCATGACATCAAGCTATCAAAATAAGCAATTCTTGTATGTGGCACTATGAATTGAAAATTATACTTAAGCACCAGTAAAAGTAATTCTTGTTTCAAGTATGGCTCATATACTCACTATGAATTCGACCCTAAAACTTAGAGTAAAGAATTAAAATAAACTAGCACAGGTAGTTATTAACAAAGGGGTACCTTTATTCAGGCCAGATAAATATTTTAAATAAAACAGTACTTTTAGTTGTATTACATTGGTATTTATATTATACAGTTATTTATTTAGATACTTCATCAAGTAAAACTGTCGTTACTAGACAACCTGAGTTATACAGGATGATGGCTAGTAGGTTACTTAGTTAATTTACTTTGGTGCGGACTAAGGGCACCTGTGGTTGTTGTGTTAGGGGTAAACACATACTCGTATTCTCCATTATTTAACACACTAGTATTTTATTTGTCTGAAGGTAACATAGGTATTTACACACTGGCGAGACTGAGCCCCCCTACAAGTTGTAGGCCTGAAGGGCTGGTGGGCTGAATTATATGCGTCGGGGAAGGTTGTTTGAATGGAGACGTTTCTCTACTTATTTGTGACTGTGGCTTTTGGTGAGTTGTCTTCGTTGGTAGCTGAGGCCTAGTGAGTGAGGTGGCCATTTTTCAGGCCCTCGGACTGGCTCTCGTTGGCGTGCTGTACTCAGCTGGCTTCTGCCTTCGGCTTTGAATGACTTTCTCGGAAGTCCGGGATGGTTTCCCGGGGACTTTGAGTGTGTCTGCGACCTCGGCTGGCATTACTCATAGGAGAGCGCGTCTCCTCATCTGCGTCGACATCCGCAACGATCAGGCTCGCGTTTCTGACTTCCCCACCTCGGCACCTACCATTACTATTTCGGAAATGTAATCATTAGTGCTCGACACTTCTACTTGGTTTGTCTCGGAAATCTGCACATTAATTTTCGGCTGTTCCTGGGTTCTCTCCCTGGTGACGTCACAATTGACTTACTGACTGACTGACTGCTTGCCTCGTCGCCATCCGACGCACGGCTACATCTACTCGGGAAATGGCGCCTCTCGGTATGGGGCTGCCACTCGTTTCCGGGAATTTACTCAAGTTCTCGGCACTGTTCCCGCCACATGACTGCCTACCCCATACTTCCTTCGCCACCCGTCTCGGCGGAACACCTAACTCGTCTCGCGGCTGTGCCGCCGAACTACTCCCATCTCGACTGGCTACAATTGTCTCTGCCAGGATCCGAAACCGGCCCCTCGACTGCCTTACCCGACTGCCGCCTCTCTGCGTGCGATATGTCTGCCTGACTGACTGGCGCTGGTTCGACGCCTCTGAACAACTCCGAACAACTGACTCCGAACAACAGACTCTGAACGACTGTGAACAACTGACCTCTCCTGCCTTGTTTGCTCCTGAATTTAACTCGTGTCCCGCTATATTAAAGTTAGCTGTCAGCATATTCTAGCGAGAGAAATCGGGAAATCCCCTGTGTGCCTCGCACGTTTTTGTGCATGATTTCGAGTCTCGTCAGCGGCTTGTGCGCCCCTACGTGGGTGGAGGGAGGGTGCGGTTACTGTGGCGGGGATTCCTACAGAGCCGGGTCGGCATTAATTCTCGTCGGGGGCATCCCCTGATTCCTTCATCAAGGGATTATATCAGCTATTTCTCGGGACTTACCCTCTTTCATCTCGACTTCGGTTCTTCTCCGAGTGTCCTATCGCGTCAGGACTGCCCCGAGGGTGTTTCCCCGGAAGTTTCGTCGTCACCTTCCTACCCTGGCTGGCTGGCTGGCTGCCTGCCCAGAATAACTATAGTAGGGTGTGAAAAAAGCGCAATGCCTTTCCCATGTACCTGCCATGCGTCAAAGCTTGGCCCAAATAATTAATGCTGCTATAATACTTACTTTGCCAAGTAACTTTTAATGAATTCATTGTTTAAAAAAGTATTGATTGAAGATGCAACATTACCTCCTACGTATACTTAATTTGCTATACAAGCCTCCAACTATGAATTCCAGCCTTAATATTGATGAAATACAACATTGAGTTAAGGGAACCTTAGTTTTCCTATAAGTGGCCCATAAGAATAAGGTGGTGTTGGCAAAACTGTTGACAGAATGTAGTTTTAGGGTATAATTCTTATTCATATCTTAGTTGCTAATAAGATAATCTGTATGAAGAGTGTCTTAACTTGTCTTGAGACTAAATATTCCTGTTGGAATGTCTTGACTTCAGAAAGCCATTATTGAACTACATTACATAGCCAAGATGTTGCTTAAAGGTCGTGCACAATAGACTGATGGTAACTGCCGATAACTTGCTGATGCAAACTGCAGTTCTGCTTGTCTGCTCTCTGCATGCTGCAGTGAATGCTGAAGCCTTACTGACGAACAGACTTCCATAAACTTGCGTTCGCAACAGGGCGATCACTTTATTGACGTCTGCCCATTGTCCTGCTCACACACTTGAAGAGCTGTCTTTTCCCTCTTCTCCTCTCCACCATTTTCAAGTAAAGAAATTGTAGCATTTTTACTTAGTTACCTAAATTATTTCTTTGGAACCTATGCATTTTCCTATATTTTATACTGTTTCTGTACTTTTTCGCAGTCTGTTATACAAATTCTCCGGCCAACATAAGTGCCACTTGTGAGAGAGTAAACGTGTTCTACTTTTCCAGCTAACTTTATTCATTGCCGAAAGAAACGAAATAATGGTATGGCTTTCATCATTTCTTTGTACCTGCGCATATCAAGCTTGCATTTAATTGGCTCGTTGTTTGCGCCAAATCACATACACACTGTAGATCAGCTGCTTACACTGAATTAACAGTTGGCCAGCTCTGTCTCCACTGCACACAGTCTGCTGAATGTGGTAGGACTCTCTATAACTGTGGGATTAAAATAATTTCCATCAATTTCACTTTACACATTACTTGAAACAAAGCTTCGTAGACCATAAAATGGTGGGTTCGTATTACTAACAATAACCATGTTTGTTGAAACCTCAAAAATGTTATTAGTCGTTAAAATTAGAAACTTATCTACATGTAGCCTGGATAAAATTATAGACTTTACAAATCAGTCCATTAGTACAAAAATACGTTTATATTTAAGAATATCAATAGTCAAGTATGTATTGTAAACTGCCGTCTGTCAACCATCACCCACACGACGCAAGTTGCAAGCTCCACGCTGCAGTTCGCATACAGGCTGTGCAATAAGGGCGCAAGGCTTTCCTCCCACGCAACAAAAACACGTAAAACCACATTTCAAAGTTAAGGACACATCGTCGCCACTCGCACGCAAGACCAGACACGCGAGAACTCAAGTGTCCGTTACCGAAATTACGCTCCC
>NQII01015529.1:0-16058 GCA_002778355.1 Clitarchus hookeri
GCCAGCCGTCATGTTGTGACGTAACCCAACCGCCATATTGGATATGGCTGACCTTTACCTTGACCCGTGACCTCACCTGTAACCTTAAATAATCATGAACCCAAAAAATCTAAAAATTAAAAACATCCTAAAAATTTATATATCTATTTTAAAAGTATGTAAAAAAATTATAAAAAATATTATTAACAAATTAATAAAACCTACATTAACGGAGGTCCCTCCACCACCCTCGCCATTTTTATATGGGCTTTTTTAATCGGCCTATTACTTGCCTTCGTTAATTAGTTGGCAGGTCTCCACCACCATCATCGTCTCCACCACCATCATCATATTACGTCTGCTGTCCATTTATTTTTAATATAGCCCACTAGAGCTTACTGGTAAGTTCAAATATTCCATTACGTCAGGTCGCGGGGAATCCACGAGAAACGTAATCTTTAGCAGTCGCTGACGGGAAAAAAAAACATTTTTAAAGGAGACGAGGCCTTGCATATGTAAGACGCATCGTTTTAGCGGCAGCAGCGACGGTGACGACAGGTGTGGGTTGGTACCATGTGCATTGTTCACGAGTTGGCAGCCGTGAGTTATACTTTGCTCTTCCTGTAACACTAGCTAAACACGCAGGTAACCGGCGGCGGCCAACATCCGTAACTACAGATTGGGATGGTGCGGGGAGTTGGGAAGGGGCCAATCTTGCTTCTCCCTAATCTCCCTGTAGGCTATATGAAACCCGTTTGTGTGGTAAAGGGCCACGCTTTGAATTTCAGCAATGATGAAAAACGGCGGTGGCGCCCACTCAAAGCTATCTTCAGCAAACTGTCGGTCCAGCAATAACTCCACGCTGGCTAACAAGACTTGGAATATTTCACACTTTAAACATAAATTCCAGCATAAGTATTACTATTTCAATCACGCCTGTATACAGAGATATCAAATGTGAAACAACATGTAGTAAAAACATTTAACGTTTACCCCCTTACACCATAGCCAATTTTCTAACAATCTACGGGAAAAAGAAAACCTCACACTCAAAGTGCCAAGAAAAAAAAAGCTTTAATACGTAAACAATGTACATTATGGTTAGCCGGGGAAGGACCCTACCAGACGAGCTGAGAAAAACTTGCGACCGACTCGCTAGCCGTTAACTTATCATCGCTGCCCTGCCCGGGAATAGATTTATTTTAAATGGGTAAATATATTTTGTCCTCGTGTTATTTTACATAAAGGGTTATCTATTTTATGTTAAAATATGACAGGCAAGCTTTGCATACCCTGGGTCGTTTTTACGCAGTTGCTACAGGAACAAGAATCATTAAAAGAGAGAGACTTATGGGTGATAAAACTATAATTATTTTCTGAAATAAACTCGTATAAAAGGACTTTGATTTTTCGGAAGGCATGCAATGTGTATGGGCCCTACCATTATGTAAGCTATTTTCTGCTGCTTGTTTTATATCACACATTGGATGAGCAGCAGCATGCAGTTTGTATTGGTGAGGATTATAATGGATTATTTTGTGGATTAGCATATGGATTGGTGTGGAATGCAGTGCTGATTGCTGTGTGGATTGGTGTGTGGACTGATTGTGGTACTAAGTGCGGTGCATGCAGTGGTGCGTGCAGTGCTAAGCGCCGTTCTGATTGTTGTTCATGTGGGGCTGATTGTGGTGGGTTTGGTGGTAAGTGTGGTGCTGATTGTGGTGCGTGTGGTGGTAAGTTTGGTGCTAAGTACGGGGATAAATGCTCTGCATGAGGTGCTAAGTGCGGTGCGTGTGGATCGCAAGTTAAAATACATTCCCCGTATTTAAAAATAAAATTATGTAATCCTACCTATAAAGCCAAAAGGTTGATATTTTATTTAATAATCTTGCTTTAAAAATATACAGCCAGGTCCCTCGGTATATTTCATCGCTTCTTGTGTAAACTGAACCGAACAGAAACTTTTTGTAATGACAGTATCTGCACTTTGCACCAAAAGTGCCTAGCACCATGATGGGCCCTCACCATGCTTCACCATTGGTCGTTGCAGACTTGAACTTTGTAATAAACACGTCCAGGTCCCTGCCACGGATAGTCGCCTACCACGGCGGGCCGCCAACACGCTTCCCAATTGGTTGTTGCGCGACTTGAACTCTGTACATCACCACGGGCGGGCCAATAGACAGATTTCATCAGAACAAAGTTTTTTCATGTTAATGCAGCGTATAAAATATGAATATTACCAAGTACATGCAAGTCACATGTTGTGCCAACAAGCTTTCTATACAACCATATCTGATCTCAAAGTTCAAGTTTAATTTTTTTATGGGAATACGATACAGGACTATAATGAAGACTTATAACAGCAGTTTGATTTACAACTTCTTCATGTACAGGAACAGTCTTCCAACATATAATATCGTGGGTATCCAAAGCGGAAAGATCAGTAAATGATGGATTAGACATATTATGATTTTACAGAAGAAACAAAACTCCAAAACACCACTACCAGGTTTAGAGGTCATGCTTTTAAGTCCAAAACGAAACATGAATGATAACAGCAAATAACTATTTTTAACACTTACAGCTTTCCGACAAAAAGTATCATCGTCCTTAGCTACATCGTAATTGGCACAAATAATATTACGATACACCTTAGAAGGATAATAACTACCTTTTGTAATTTTATGATTATACATTTTGGTTTACATATTCTCTTAACCTAACATAATCGCTTCGCGTCCGTGATGGGTGAATCACTTTTCTTTTTTTGTCCAACAAGCTGGCCTGGAATACGGTCGGTTATAACCAGTTTTATCCAGTTATTTTCGCACCGGATGCAGAGTTCAAGGTCAGTTCGGGTGCACTTGTCTCGGGGTCAATTACACTGGGGACCCCTTCCCCCGCAGTGCCCTTAGGACGTCGCCTGCCGCACGCGCTTCCTGTCAGTTTAATTTACATAAAACGCAGAACTGAATACCATACATTTGTTGTAATTTTTTATAAAATATTTTTAATTAAAATATTTTTTTATTAAAATAGTTTTTAGGGATGATGAGGGGACGGACATCCAGCATGGCATCAAGCCCTAGCTGCGACGCCTACCAATATGGTGGATTGCACCAACANTGATGAGGGGACGGACATCCAGCATGGCATCAAGCCCTAGCTGCGACGCCTACCAATATGGTGGATTGCACCAACATGGCCGCCGGTTGCGCTTGTGACGTCATGGTAGACAACTCCTACCTTCTATTATGGATCCAGTTGCCCCCGATGGAACTATATATAGCTACTACTGTAAATGAAATGCCATGAACGCGTAACCACAGGAAGTAATTAACTCGTGAATGAGAATAGTCAACAAATTGAATACTGCGCTCTAATAACGGGTATAGCATCCGGAGAAACTGTTTTTATTCCTGTTCCAATTAGCAGAGTGACTTTCCAGTTTCCATATATCTGGTATTTCCCTGGATTAAAAGGAAAATTATGATATTGCTGAAACTACACTGTTTAAATANCCAGTTTCCATATATCTGGTATTTCCCTGGATTAAAAGGAAAATTATGATATTGCTGAAACTACACTGTTTAAATATAGTCTACAGGATCATATGTAACTTAATTTCCATTTCATATGCAGTGTTTTTGCGCTAGTAATATATGTGGAAATGAAATCTACGACAAATAAAAACGTGACCTTGCTCAAATTTACATTATCTGCATAACTATAATTACAATAACGCATTGCGGAATATTAATAATAATTCGAGCATTGATCCAGATATAGTTACCTTAATGCAAGTAAACGAACATTGCCTTCTATATGACAATCAATAGAGATGTTAATTTTTGTATTTCACACAGTTAACTCGCCGAGTGTGAAATGAAATGGTTTAAAGTGTATTTAACCAGGCCAGTCATCTTCAACTTGCGTTATAATAACCAACATTAAATTTAATCGTAGCTTTCAGTTCTCTTGGCTATTGTAAAGTCTATTTACTCTTGGAAAGGAAACATTAATTCTGGTGTATTACTTAAAATTTTTAGAAGATCGGTTACTTTATATTGGCACCCGTTATTTTTTGTCAAATATTACACAACGGATTTTTGTGTAACCAAAATCAGAAAAATTATATGTAAAACAGATGTAAACTGTAAAAAGTTGCATCGCGGTCTTTTTAAAAAAAAATTACAATTATCTATACAATAATTCCAAAGAATTTACCTCCAGAAAATTTACAAATAAGCAGTGTTGCCTACAGTCAAAATAGTCTTCCTTTAGTACGTATCAACTGCATTTTCAAACGGCACATGGAAAATAGTACCTTAATTTGTCAAATGAAGAGAGAATCATTAAATTTTGAGCACAGAAAATTATTCTATTCATTCAATATGTAAATTCTACCACAAGGACAGGTTTTTTAAGGCCCGAAGGGCATCACACCCTCCATCCTCCCGCATTGCAACTGTACTCTGATGAGTAAGGCAATGCACGGCACTTTCTCCTCTTGGCCTCTTCGGGCCATTCACATTTCCAAGTTGCCGTTACACGGTATTCTACCGGTTTTCTCTCTTAAAAACCTGTCCTCGCCAATCTAGAATACTCCGACTTACTTTTTTGCAAGCCTTTACCTGAGTACCCTATTATGGGTCATCAGAATTTTGCCTGTTCCGTTTATCAAACTCCTCCAATGTTCTGCCAATTCTGGTGGCAAACTCATTCCAGAGTTTGTGGAATTGTTTGTTTACCATAAATGTTTCAATTCCCACGTGAATGCCCATCTCTTCCACTCTTGTTTCCATCCAGTTCCTTATGCCTTCTGTCTTGAGACATTCAGTGATCACGTGTTGCATCAACTCCACATACTTCGCACAAGGGCAGCAATAGTTTTGGCATTTGGCCTGTTTGTAGTTTTATCAGTCCCGATTATTTTATGATTTGTGTATTTTAAATGTTTAGAATGTATTGCCAACATGGCCAACGTTGTTGTGTGATCTGAAGTCACATGAAGTTTAGCATTAGCTGGTCTTCTCGCTGTACTATTGACGGCGAACGGAAAACATTTGACAGATAAAATTTTTAACCACACCCTTATACCGTCTGTTCATAATGGTCACGCATTTAATTTTACGTAATTGTCAACGTTAATCTGTATAAACTATGAAAATTCTGGGGCGTTTTCAAAAACAGCACCGCAGAAGTACGTTGTTACGAATTTAACGATTAACGTTTGCATGAGTTACGTGGTAAATACACCCGAATGTTTGATCTGGAAGTCGGCAGGCCATTCCCTGCTGCAATTTACTGGGAAGTGAACGAATCTCTTTGACGGCATGGCTAGCTGTTCGGCTGAACTGAGAGGTGGTCAGCAGCCAAGTTGTCAACTGCCTAACTAGCACCAGCGGGAGGAATTACACGTCATTTCAATTTTTAGTGAGCCAGTGAACAGGGTTGCTCTGATTGGCCGTACGGCTAAAACTTGCCGAACTGCATAGGAGTCTCACAAAGGGGGTTATCTAAATAGAAACACACGAACTGTGTCTCTTCACTCTCATTCTCATTCCGTAATAATCAGAGTTTGATGTCTGTGTCAAGTACGTATCAAAACAAAATAATATAAAATCTAGTTATGTATTTAAAAAGCCTAGTAGTCGTGGTTTGATAGTTTAAAGCTGCTCCACTTTTTAAACGACGCTTGAGATATCCTGATTACGCTGCTCTCCTAGCTCCACGAGTTGGAACTTAGGTCGGAAAAACGAAACATGAACACGCCACTAGCCGGGAGTTCACTTCTCAGCGCTTACGCAAGCACTTGGGACCAACGAACTATTTGTTGTTTCAAGCATTCAATGTAACGAACTGACATCATTCCAACTATAAATGACCGCTGGGATTGGGATGAATCACATAATTTTCTGCATAAACCTACGATTTGAGCTGATAAACACTTCACTTCACGTGTAGACTACATATTAAAACCTCATTGAATTGCAGCTCGTTGTGCGATACTTGGTGCAGTTAGAGGAAATATGTCTGCTGGAAAAATGGACAGATTATATATATTTGAGACAGATTGGGGAGAGAACACAATTTTTTATGTATGGTCGCTTTATTAGTTATTTATAAAATCATTATAACTAAACATATCTTTATATACACCCACTGACATTAAACTTTGCACACGAAGAAGGAACCTTTTGACACAAACGAAATATTATAGCTGACCATCAGGAATTCCTCCCAGTTCGTAAATTTCTCAAACAATGGTGAGGAAATTTACGTAGATAAGTGCACTTCCAGTTGTAAATATCACATAGTCTGGATTAGCATAACGAGGTATCGGCCCGGCTGCGATTGTCTTACTGGATTTTAGGAAGAAAACAGAGAAGAATAAATGTTCCATCCAAAGCGGATATTTTCCTCAGTTCTTGCCATTCTAGTACGTTAAGGATCTAGGAGTATGTTTACAAGGGCGATGGACTTGCATGATCAACACTTTCAGACACGTACTAAAAAATCATTACCAAAGTTCCTGTACGGCAAAGAAAACCCTTTCTTAAAAACTATTTTGTTTCCAAAAAACACAATATTGCTATAATTTAAAGACAAGGTTACAGAAACACATGTTTAGTGTCAATACATGTTTCCTTCATAAGTTTTTTTTATGCTATAATTGCCTTCCTTTCTAGCAAATAAATAAACATTCTTTGATCTGATTTTGTTTGCAGTAAAGAAATTTTTACTTTGCACCAAAGGTAACGGATTGGCGATATTAAATGTTTCCTGCAGTTTGCTGTAGTTTCCAGTACTTAACTGTTGTCCGAACGCAAACATTCATAAACCAATACATTGTGTAATCATGAAACTGCAACTGAGCAAACGTACAGTCGTCCTGCAGACGTTCAAGGTCATTCCTAAGGGCAGTGATTATCCGAATCACTTACATCAATTCCTCCATAGTGGAGACATTGTATTCTGGTCCATGTTCCGACCAAACATTACCTACCTATCAAACGTAGATAAACCATACGAAGATAAATTGGTCGTATGGTAAAGGGCGTTAGACTACTTACATATGGGGGCGTGGGTTGGAGTCTCGGAGTCGTTGCAGTATTATTATATTTTTTTGTGAACATAAATTTTAAAATTTTTTTACTTTTTTCTTGTTTAATAAATACTATTATTATTTCAAAACTCAAATTTTCTTAAGAGAGTAACTGACGTTACCACAAAGACGTCTGCTGAGGTATTGCAACGAAAATGCAANATTTCAAAACTCAAATTTTCTTAAGAGAGTAACTGACGTTACCACAAAGACGTCTGCTGAGGTATTGCAACGAAAATGCAATATCATCATAGTCATAACTATATACAAAAAATATAAATAAACGTTTGTGTGCAAGTCTACTTTGGAGTGGTTAACATTTAAATAAATTTTTCATTGCGGCAAAAAATAATGTTTTCCAGCGATGATGGTCTATGTAATTAACTTTGAACAGGAAGCAGAAAGTAGAATTAATAACGTGACCGTACACAGCAGAAAACAACATCCCATACAAGAGATATCTTTCGTTGTGCGATACACAGTTTGTTGTTTAGGCTATATTCGGCAGGCGCATAAACAGCAATTTCCAAGCGCATAAAGCACAAGCACATTTTTACTGCGTCCGACAAATGAGAGAGAAAGAGAGAGAAGAGAGAAAATGAGAGAGAGAAAGATATAGAAAAAGCGAGAGAGAAAATTTGAGAAAGAGAGAAAAATAGAGAAAAAGCGAGAGAGAGAAAAAAACAGAAATAGAGAAAGAGAGAAAGAGAGAAAAATAGAAAAAGAGAGAAAGAGAGAAATAAAGAGAGAAAAGAGAAAGAGAGAAAGAAAGAGAGAAAAAGAGTAAGAAAGAGAGAGAAAGAGAAAAAGAGAGAGAGATAAAGAGAAAGAGAGAGAGAAAGAGAGAGAGAAAGAGAAAAAGAGAGAGAGATAAAGAGAAAGAGAGAGAGAAAGAGAGAGAGAAAGAGAGACAGAGAGAGAGAGAGTTATACTAATACTATAAAATAAATCCCATTCGCGGTACATCCTCGCTTTTGAATCAAACTTTTGAAAAAACTTCCTACGTGTGACGTGTTTGGTTGTTTCATAAATATGACATACACTGAGGCAACAAAAGTCATGGGATACCTCCTAATATCGTTTCGGACCTCCTTTTGCCCGGCGAAGTGCAGCAACTCGACGTGGCATGGTCTCAACAAGTCATTGGAAGTCCCCGGCAGAAATATTGAGCCATGCTGCTTCTATAGACGTCCATAATTGCGAAAGTGTTGCCGGTGCAGGTGTTTGTGCACGAACTGACTTCTCGACTATGTCCCATAAATGTTCAATGGGGTTCATGTCGGGCGATCTTGGTGGCTAAATCATTCGCCAGAGTTGTCCAAAATGCTCTTCAAACCAATCGCGAACAGTTGTGGCCCGGTGACATGGCGCATTGTCATCCATGAAAATTCCATCGTTTTCTGGGTACGTGAAGTCCATGAATGGCTGAAAGTGGTCTCCAAATAGCTGAACATAACCCTTTCCAGTCAATGATCGGGTCAGTTGGACCAGAGGACCCAGTCCATTCCATGTAAAAACAGCCCAAATCATTATAGAGCCACCATCAGCTTGAACAGTTCCTTGTTGATAACTTGGGTCCATGGATTCGTGGGGTCTGTGCCACACTTGAACCATACCATCATCTCTTACCAACTGAAATCGGGACTCATCTGACAAAACCACGGTTTTACAGTCGTCTAGGGTCCAACCAATATGGTCACGAGCCCAGGAGAGGCGTTGCAGGCGATGTTGTGCTGTTAGTAAAGACACTCGAGTCGGTCTTCTGCTGGCATAGCCCAGTACATCCAAAGTTCGCCACACTGTCCTAACGGACACGTTCGTCGTACGTCCCACATTGATCCCTGCGGTTATTTCACGCAGTGTTGCTTGTCTGTTAACACTGACCATTCTGCGCACACGTCGTTGGTCTCGGTCATTAAGTGCAGGCGGTCGGCCACTGCGTTGTCCATGGTGGGAGGTTATGCCTGAAATTGGTTACTCTCGGCACACTCTTGACACTGTGGATCTCGGAATGTTGAATTCCCTAACCATTTCCGAAATGAAATGTATCATGCATCTAGCGCCGGCTACCATTCCGCGTTCAAAGTCTTTATTCCCGTCGTGCGGCCATAATCACGTCAGAAACCTTTTCACATGAATCACTTGATTACAAATTAATGCCCATCCAATGCACTGCCCATTTATACATTTTGTACGCGATACTACTGCCATCGGTATATATGCATATTGCTATCTTATGACTTTTGTCACCTCTGTGTATATCACAGACATTTTATAATTGTGGTAACATAAAACTACGTTATTTTCAATTAAATTGAACTTTCACCTATACCGTATTTTATCTCAGAGATTTTAATATTTTATTTTTGATTAATATACATGAAACACAGAGTAATTAGGTGTGCTGCTAGTGCCTAGTAATAAATAGAGTTCTCATTGGAAATATTACTGAACTGAGTGCGCACGAGCGGCGTGTTGTCCCTTTGGTGTAATTCCCGAGACTTGGTTAACATTTGTTTGCATGGGGCGGAGGAATATCCTGGAAGTATAACTTTGGCAAGTCTTCAGAAAAGTTGGAAGTAACCGTGAATGGACTATAGTACGGTTACAAAGAAAAATTTTTTTTTAGTTTGCAACAACTAATATTGCATTTTATATATGCTTAAAATAGTTAGCAAACTTGTTGAAACCGAAGTAATTAAAATGGATGAAATCGCCGCCTATTTCTCATTTTATTTGAAGTGTCTTTAAAGTTTTCGTTATCATAGATTTGTTGTTATAGAGTACGGCGAAAAATGACTGTTGACTTAGTTGGCTTTTTTTAAAAATCATGTGTCACTTTACATTTAAGTTTCGTGAACACAACACGAGGTTATATTAATATTTTTATATATTGGAATTACGTCCTTTCAACAAGATTAACTTGATTTTTTATAAAATTTTGAGCAAATCATTATTGAGTTCTAGCCTGGAAATTTCATTTCTCTAAGGGTTCTGCTTTCNATAAAATTTTGAGCAAATCATTATTGAGTTCTAGCCTGGAAATTTCATTTCTCTAAGGGTTCTGCTTTCTCCAAATTATGAAATTAGATTCACTATGACAATTGTTTTGGATGCATTAACAGGCCCAATATAGTGGGTCTTCAAAAAATTAAGACATCCTATGTTGAAGTAAATTTAGGGCCATTATCTGTTAGTGCTCTTGTTGATTCTGGATCTGTGCAAACCATTATTTCTGCGAGACGTTTTTAGAAATTAAAAGATTTGAGGATAGTTAAGTCTTTTGAACCTTCTGACGTGCAATATTATACTGCGTCAAAGCAGGCTCTGCCGATATCTGCTTGCGCCCCTTGGAAGTTGAAAATTGATAATTTCTCTTCGACACACCAATTCCTAGTTTCCAATCAACTTGGTTTTGATTTTGTTTTGGCCACAGAATTCGTGGCTGCTACTGGCCTACTACTTGATATTCAAGAAGAAAATAGTTTCTTTCAGTTTGTTCCTGACACAAAAATACCGTTGGTGAGCTCTTAACTAAAAGAAAGTGTTTCTCCTGATTGTAGAGCAGAGTCCAATCAAATTGTAGATTCTTTTTAGCACCTTGATGAACAGCAGCGTTCTGCTACTGAGAAATTGTGTAAAAGTTTTCCTAAGGTCCTTACCACTAAGTTAGGCCTCACTAAATTGTTAGAATACCAGATAAAATTGCTAAACAAGGAAAATGTTAAGTGTCATACATACAGATTGGCACCACAGCAAATGGAAATTTTAAGAAATCAAGTTAAAGATTCGTTAGATAAAGGTGATATTGAACAGTCTACTTCCCAATATACTAGTTTTGCCTTTTTGGTANTCAAGTTAAAGATTCGTTAGATAAAGGTGATATTGAACAGTCTACTTCCCAATATACTAGTTTTGCCTTTTTGGTACCAAAACCCAATGAGAAATATCGGATGGTTGTGGACTCCCGGAAACTTAATGCAAATATTGAAATTGAATCAGTTCCTCTTCCTGATCTCCATTCGGCTTTTAATTGGTTTTTAAAAGCACAATTCTCTATAACTATTGTTTTAAAAGCGGCCTATCGCCAAATCTCTTTGTCAAAAGATTCCAAATCAATTACCAGTTTTTGTGTTCCTTGGAACCTGTATCAATTTACTCGTGTGCCGTTCGGCTTGGCTACGGCTACTCAAGTACTTACCAGGCTTTTAGATATTATTTTTCATGATGTTAAATTCACGTTTGTCTAAAACTATCTGGATGATCTTGTCATTTATTCAGAGGGTTTCGAACAACATTTAGATCACCTAAATGAAGTATTTTCTCGTTTAGAAAAAGCTGGTCTTACTTTTAACCCATCTACAGTTAGATTAGTAGTTCAACAAATTTCATTTATGGGACATTGGATTTCTTCCAGCGGAATTTCTATTGATCCAGAAAGGACTAGAAAGGACTATGTCCATTAGATATTTTCCTCCACCACGAGTTGTGAATGGTATAGCCATGATTCATTGGCAAAATTCAATATTTTAGCAAATTTATTCCAAACCTAGCTGTGAAAAAAAAACAGTTAAATTTGAATGGGGGCGAAGAGCAGTAAAAGACCTTCGACACTCTAAAGAATGATATTATTCATCCTCCTGTATTGCGTATGCCAGATTTCAGTAAGGATTTCCCCCTTCAAACTGACGTTTCAAGTCAAGCTATAGGAGCTGTCCTGGCTCAGGAGATTGGTGGCTGTCGTCGGCCAATTGGCATTTGTTGCACAACACGTGGATTTTTAAGTGTTATTGGAAACGTGAGAACACGATTGAGGCGAAGAAAGAATGGAGATCAGAATTCGATACTGCACCACCGCCATGTGCGACAATGACACGATTAAGTCATGAGTTTGAGAAGTACAGATATGTCTGCGGTGTGAATACTTACGGTCGCTCCTGGGTGTAACCTCTGTTGAGAGGTGGGTAGGCCGACGAGGAAGTGCTTGAGCATCCAACCAGATCTCCAAACTTAACAACATTTGATTTTTATCTGTGGGTAACTCTGAAGATGACTGTATATGCCATGAAGCCCTGAACACCGGAAGCCATGAAAGTGCGGTCGTGATCGCCTGTGAATCCACTCCCATGGAAACTGTAACTACTGCTTGTCGTTCTATTTAGAGTGTTACAGACGATGTTTTGCTTCTGATGGCGGACGTTTTTTTTAACATTTGTAACTGTTATTAACGNCTATTTAGAGTGTTACAGACGATGTTTTGCTTCTGATGGCGGACGTTTTTTTTAACATTTGTAACTGTTATTAACGTTTGCTCACACCCAGAGTTTGGCTTATCTCATCAAATGCAAGCAATCGCATGAAACTGTATTTAATTATTTCTGACATTCAGTAGGCATTCAAATACAAAAAAATGTTGAATATAGTATTTATTTACGTCCATCTACACTAAAACGGTCCATCTACACTAAAACGAGCTCTCTAATAACAAATAAACACTTAATATATTATGTAATTGCAATTAAATGAATTAGATATTTTGTTTCAACAACATATTCACACAATTGATAGTTACTTCATATACTTTAACACGAAATGATATATAATTTATTAGTAAGATAACAACAAATAAAAAAGGATTTTTTTTGCGATCAGAATACTTGGGGCACACGAGTTATTAAGACTCTCTGTGAACTCAGCACTTTTTATTTACCGCCCATCACCTTCGGCCATTGCGTATTATTTTGAACAACTCCCCTCAAACGAAACGTTACTGGCTCATGTGACGAAAAGTGATCATTCTTTACCCTTGCCAGTTGCCTACGTTGGGCCTAGGGGGTGACACTCTAGAGGTNCATGTGACGAAAAGTGATCATTCTTTACCCTTGCCAGTTGCCTACGTTGGGCCTAGGGGGTGACACTCTAGAGGTCCTTTAGAGCGACTATTCTCAGATCACTGCTGTGTTGCCAACATCATAAATACTACGCAAATGTATTAGAGTTTATACATTGTAAACTAGCGTACAACCAGAATACCTTTGCTCAAATTCATTACCGCAAGATGGTTATAACAATAATTTCACTTTTATTACATAAATTACAAAACGACAATTTTGTGACTTCACAAAACCGTTGCACAGTTGCGGCCTATTCAAATTACTGCTTTGTGCCCTACCTGCTGTTATGTTTACCAAGATCGTTGCTTTTCGAATTGGTTTGTTAGAAGGACGTTGCAAATACAAACGAGTTTGAGGAAAAGAGGAGTCACAGTTTTCAATGTCCAATTGTAGAAAATATTCTGAACTCAACCACTAAAATATATTTCAGTGTTCCACTGGATGAACAGAAGTTCCCTATATTCGTAAATGTTCGTGACGTCACGGAAGCCGGGGAATTTATAGTTTTTTATGTTGTAATCGTGTGCTCCGATGAATGTTTTGTTTGGCAAAAATCGCGACATGCTTTCAATTTGTAGTTTGAAATAAGAGCTCGACGCAACACGTGACAGTGTTGCCTCTCTAATTAGCTGCTCCGTGCGTTGAACGAGGTTGGCACTTCGCAAGTCGTTCTGTCGCACTGTTTCACGAGGGCAAATGGAGCGAAGTCCGGAGCGACTATAACATTGTTATAGGTTGTTCACGGCAAAGTGAGCACTTTTTGAATCCCTCGGATTTTGAACAATAATCAATAAATTTATTTTAGTGTAGCTTTAGACGTTAACGTTCCAGTCCGGTGAAATATATATAAATTGCGTTCATTACTAACATGGCGATATTTATTTTAAAAAGTGATGGAAGGATTAAAAATGACTGATAGGAGAAAGTAACTAGGGCCAAAAGTGCTCATTTTACCGTTAACAGCCTATACGCGTGACCACTTCACCTACGTGTCTTTCATATCTCTCCTTTCACCAACCCAAGGACTGCGGTGGTGTATTGGTCAGACTACTCGCCTCCCACAAAGGCGACCTGGCTTCGATTCCCGGTGGGGTCGCTCCCAGATTTTCGCATGTGGGAATCGTGACGGACGATGCCGCTGGTCGGAGGATTTTCTCGGGAATCTCCAGTTTCCCCCCGACCTTCCATTCCGGCACTGCTCCATACTCCACCTCACTTCATCCTCATCGGGCTCTCAAGATCTTGATGTTAAGAGCAGCTCAAATCCTTCCACTCCACTAACTCCTCCTAGCACCCAGGCTGGCCTACCGACATGTCATCCCCGACGACATCTTCGGCGGCCGGAGGAGGCTAATAGATTGTCACTAACTGGACTGACGTCGCTCCTGCACGCTGGAAGTGTCAGCGAGTAGGCAGCCAGTGCGCGAATTTTCTGGTTCCACCTACATCGGCACTATCTGAGGTGCGACGAAACTTCTGGCCCAAACCATCTCATCTGAGATATAAACGTCGCTGTGTGCCTCTGAGTCGATGAGTCTTATATCACCAGTAGTGCCGAGTGTGTACACCGAGTCTGAAGAAGACTGATGACTGCGAAGTCACTGGAGAGTGCACTTCTGTCGGGAGAGCACTAGAGCAGAGGCTTGGACTGGCCGGCTGGACAGTAACAAAGTGGAAGCTGTTTCATGATCGACAGACATTCGCACTGAAAAAAAAAATGCTTTGTGGCGGCTACAAAATGTTTTGTCGGTATTCACCCTACAGCCAAATTATTTTGTGGTGTACACAACATATTTTATTTTTTCACCACTCAACATTTATTTTTTGGCGGTAACAAAAAATTTGTGTTCACCGCAAAATAATTTGGCAGGGTGAATACCGACAAAATATTTTGTGGTCGCAACAAAGTAGTTTTCTTAGTGAGGGTGATATAAGTGGACGGCGATGGACATATTGATCGTATAATTGCAAGTAATGAGTCCAGATTAAGTGGCTGTAAGTATATTCACGACAATGGTTAGAACTTAGATTATAATATATTGGGATTTGCATGAAAATTGCCCTCGCTCAATAAAATAGTAAGTGTTAATAGTAGGGATTGGCAGCTATATTTTGTAAATATTTGTTGTATATATTTGTATACCGTTGTAAATAAATTGGAAAATTAAATTTATTTCTTTTGTTATTAATACCTCCGTTCCTCATAATCCTGGATACGGCCTAGACAATTGCTTACAATATTCACGTTCCAATTAATTTCACAATTACACTTTATCTACGCACGAATAATATCATCGGGCCCATGACAGTTATTATTTTGCATATGATTGAAGGATACAAAATAACCAGAAAGTAGATCATAAGTAAATATTTCAGATGTGCTCCATTGACCGACAAAGTCTTTACATTTGGATACGTGCAGGAATCCATCTGTGTGATGCCAACGTTTTCTTTGCACATATAGAGTAGAAATTCCATGTAGACATGTCTTAGAGGTTAAAGTTGCCTGGAATTGTAAGACGTGCATTAACTAGTTTACGTGTGAAGTGTTTTGCACTTTCGCTATACCATTCCGCATGGGAGTTGGCGAACACCAGTGATTTCTATAGTACAATATTTGCTAACATCAAGCAGACGGAGAGTGACGGTTTAGTTTAGGGACCTGTGAAAGTCCCGTTATCTTGCAGCACGCTAGAATTTACCTCCTTGTACGCATTGGAATTTGCGCCATTTGTTTACTTGTTTCTGCAAAAGTGACGACGTATTTGCCTTTTTGATTTGGTTGAACGTCAATGGGCCATGTCAACGCCAGTTGTATCCGACTAGTTTAAAGCCATTCTGTATGTGCCAAAACGTAATCCAAAAAAAATCACTACAAACAAATGTGTATTTGAAGACTATTATGTCTTTAAATAAAATTGGGACTTCGCAATACTGTTAGTGAGCTCTTGTAAACAAAGGCATTGCCAGTTAACAGTTAAACGTTTTTTAATATCGGGCACAAGTATGTCGAAAAGGAAGGGCCTTTAAATTTACTGAACGAATTATCATATATGTGGAACATTAAGTCCTAC
>NQII01015530.1:1911-19533 GCA_002778355.1 Clitarchus hookeri
GCAGTATTTTTGAACGCTCTTAGAAATTATTCAAAATATACAGCGCCGATTTCAGTTTGCTGATATTTTAGTTAAGATGACTGTAGGAAAACCCAGAAGATTTTTCCGTAATTGAAGATACGACGCATGTTCATCACAGGGAATCGAACCTCTTTTTAGAGTAGCCAATGACTGAAGCACTCATAATTTTTCACCGAACAGAAGGTTTTTTAATAGGCCTACGCTACTTTCCTATTATTTAATGTTATAACACAATATACTAAGTGTTTGCTTACATTTTGGAAGAATTTTAAACCAATATATGGTAATAACACCTTACATAATAACGCACCATTCAGAAAATATAAATTCAGTTCAGAAACACCAACTTTGCCGAAGCAAAGTATATTGGCTCTATCAGTGACAAGGGTATAGGGCCTATCGATTCATTCAAGAATAGTTCCACTTTAAGGGTTGTNCGATTTATTCAAGAATAGTTCCACTTTAAGGGTTGTATTGACTATCACGTTAATGAGACAGCGCGCTATTGAATAATTTACTGGTCTCCAAATTCGTACTCGCAGCAATTTCCAATGGAACCTCGCAACAAAGACTTAGCGGCTATAAAAACATTCCCAACAGGAATGAGAGAAAGTTATTTATCCGGACGACGTATCAGCGAACGTCAGCTGTGAAATGGTTGTGCAAAACATTTTCATAATCATTTTTGTAAGTTTTTATTTTTTTTATTTCTGATTTTATTTGGCAGAATTTCGAGTAACGAGTTGATTGAATAGAAAACCCCTTGGTCGTAACATAACCCTAATTTTACGATTAAAGAGAACAATATGTGACTGTGTGGTATGGCTTCTAGAAACAACGAATCAAAGGTCCTTTCATTTCCGGTCCTACAGTCGGATTGACACTTGCTTGCGTTCTCTTAAGGAGGAAATTTTTCTTGTATTGTGAGCAGACGGAGATGCGTTAACTTGGATGCGTATGGATGTTAGTGCTATGGCACCTTTGTGCGAGGTCCAGTACTGCCCAGTGCACGAGTATCGAGAAACACGTGTATCAGTAACTTTATACAAAAAAAATAATAGTAATTTTACCTATCATTTTCAGGGTTCCACTTCACTTTTTTTTTAAATTTAAAAGCGTGAAATTTTTCTGTTTAAGTTGTTTATATATTTTTATACAATTAAAATGTTGTACGGATAATTAACGAATATTCGCGCACTAAAACAGCATCGATGTATTTTATATTAAAATTGTGATGAAATTCTTTATAATTAAATTCCGTCCTGAGATATTTCAATGTACAGTCGGTTCAGTGGAAAGAATGTTTGCCAATTATCTGTTATGCGTGTATCAGTTCATTGGAAGTTCAATCGTATCTCAATGTTGCATTATTACGTGAGGTATTTGTTTTAACGTCAAATAAGTTTTGGCTTACAGTCTTACTGGGTTATTATTGATTTTGAAATTATCGTATGGTAAATTATTCATTTCATTTATTCTCTATTTTTTTTAAAACAGCTATACTACCATTTAAGTAATCAAATGCAAGGTGTGAATTAATCGGATAATCTCCATCAAAAGGGTTGTCATATGGATTTTTGTCTTGCTAATTATAAATTCTAATTCTCCTCCATGGGTAACGTAGAGTAAGACATCAGCACACATTTTGAGTCAAGCTATGCATCTCATTGGTTGGCACGTTTTGTGTTTCAAAGAGAAAGAGATAAAGAAAAAGAAAGAACTGGGTGGCGCTTAACAGCTCAGGCCTCCAGCGAGGTAGAGATGGAACAGCGACCAAATACAATGGCGTACCCCGAAGAAACTCACCACCAAACGGCAACATCCGGCACGTTTCACACATTCTAAAATGTGGAGTCTACCCCGCCGGGAGTCGAACCCGCTTCTCCGTGACAGGAGACGAGTTCACTTCACAACCACGGCCTCGAAATTTCATTGACAATCCCTACACGTATTTCCCAAAGTGCCCGACAGTGCTTTGGGTACGCGGAACAGTTGAATACAAAGCAGCGCCAGAATCGATTTTCCCAGCGGTAACGCAAATATAACCACACCATGTGTCATTGCCGCTGAATAATTGCTACATATCACGACAAGGTGCCCGTGACGTAATACCTTCGCGTTGCTTAGAATACGTGGAACATGGCAACGCCACATGCCCATCTTACAAAGTAAGAGAAAATATATGACATGTTCACGTAAAATACAAACATGAATTCTGAGGTTTAGAATCGTGTGCAAAGTATAACAATTGGAAATATCACATTTTTCATAAGAATTTTTTCAACGGAGGGAATTTAACGTGTATGACATTTCTTTCGAAAATTAATTCAACGCGAAAAAAATAACTAGCAGTGCCGTGCGGTGAAATACGAATCATCGAAAGTCAGCTAATGAGCTGATAACGACTGGTAAATTAGTTTAATAAACTGGGGGGACCAATATTATAGGTAGTGAAATTCACTGGAATTAAAGAGAAGTATTAATAAAATCAGTAAACACAGTAAAACGAAAACGGGTAGAACGCGTGCCCGAGTTGCGCAGTAGCTAATCTCCGTATCCCAACATCGGACTGCTTTTCTGCCAGTATAGCTGTCAAAAAAGACGTCGATAGGATTTGATGTTGGAACGCTGTTTACGTAAACAAGTGTTTTGAGAAAGATTTCTGTTTCCTCTAGCCAATTTGTTACGCAATTAGATTAAATGCGAGTTGCTAAATAGTAATATTGCACTTTGTGTAAATTGAGTTTNGCTGAGTTTACGGAGTTTGGATGTTCCCAGATTGTGATAAGTACACTGCACTTATCGGACAAAAATTTGGAAAATTAAAATTGTACGCCGTAATATAAATTAATAAAATAAGCGAGTTTTTTGTGGACGTAACAAGAGTGGAGGTTTCATACACTGAAATTTCTTCACTTACTAGTTGCATCTCGTAGGCGAATGTGGCAACACTGAAGAAATAACATATTAAACTTTTAGGTAGATAAGCTGTGGAATAAGGTGGTCAAAGGAACGGGAGAGAAACCTGCAGACCATCGGCCATAAACAAGAAATACGGGAATGAACCCGGATTGCTGTATTGGAAGGCAAACTCACTGCTCGAGCTCCCATTGATGCGTTCTTCAAACTGTAGACATTTACTTTATACAATCAAAAACTTTTCTTGGAAAAAAAAATAATCTGTAAATTTACGAACTTTAGAAACTCACTGAAAAAATTGTTCTTATTCTAATTTAGTTATCTGTTTTCTTAAAGCCTTTATAACAACAACTTTTATTTTAATTTAAAGAAAACTTTCTTACGTGAATGCATATATACATATATATGACTGTAATTTAATTTGCTGCAAAAAAATGTTTTCAATCTCGACGTTCAATGTAGAAGGCCTACTGTGTCTTTCTTGGACCAGCAGTTTTCAGTTGGCAAGTTAAAATTGTCCTTATCACAAGAAAGTAGCAGATTTTTTATCGCGGGCTACGTTGAGAAACGAAGCATCTTTAACAATTACGAAAACTCTGAGTGCCTGTGGAGCAGACCTAACCACTCCGCTCTTGACACTAATTATCGTATAATTAGAGAAGAAGAAATTACACGCACATCATGGTTCTTCGTGAATGTATTTTGGCGTGGTATCAAAAAGACGAAACTCTGTCCTCGAAATTGACTTTGTAATATATTTTATGGCCTTGTGAGAATTAACCTTAGCGAGAATATTAGTCAACGAACGCATACTCAAGTAAACTGTAAAATAAATTAACGTAAATAACTATTGCACGTACCAGAAGCAAATTACGCTTCCAGCGAGGAAAAATTACAGTACAATTTCACATTAATTTTACACCTTCAAGTAGTGATTTTGCAGTAACTGTTATAAATAAGTGCTTTAAAAATGTAAGGGAAAAGTCCTTGAGAGGTAATTGAGTTTTCCTGTTTTTGTAAGAGATAAATTCCTGACACAAGTAAGGGGAAATTACTACATAAATAGCGTAATATCCTCTACACTGGAAGGCAAATTTCCTTGACAAATGTAAGGGGATATGCCATCACATGTAACGAATTATGTAGTTTGCAAGGCAAATTTCCTTGGTAAAAGTATGGGAAAATACCTTGACAGGTATAGTCTGTGACGGAAATTTGCTTGAAAAGAGCAAAGGGATGCTCCTTGACAATTTGAAATCACCACTGCTGTAACATAAATATACTTGGCAAAAGAATAATAAAAATCGCCCAGTAGGTGATGCAGTAGTCTATCCACTAGTCAGAAAACATTAACTGCAGTCTGAACTATTTCTTCCCTGTAATTTTATGATACAAATTACAAGGGGGCTTGAATTTTAAACTCCGAGTTACGTGCTTGATATTGAACCTTTGAATGCCCTGAGTGCAGTTATGTGGCAGACTTACCTGTTAAACTTCATCAAGTTTGTAAACAGTTATTTAAACAGCACCATCATTTTTAATTATTTTTTTTTTGTGCAAGATCCTTACACCACAAAATTCCATTGCCTGACTGACTGAGGAACGTACAGATTTCAATGTGAATATGTACAAGTATTTTTATGGGCACTACTGGCATATTTTTTAGAACATTTAGAACAGAGCAGATTGAAAAGTTGTAATTAAGAATTTATTTGTTTGCTACTCATAAATGTATGGCACAGAACATATTGGGTGAACCTCGCCAGTTAAATGACGAATGGATGTGCATGTGGTCCAATAATGTTAGCAACCAAACAAGTCCTTCTCACTGTTCAAGTGTTCTGAAAATCGCAGAGTGGCTTTCCTGTGGGTGCCATTCTACCTTTTCCCAAGAGTGGAACTTTCCTAGCTAAGTTGCTGCCAAAGCGTAACCATCTATTTTAAAAATTTCTGCATTAAGTTTCATTTATTCAGATACATACTGCCATGGTATATGAGTGATTTTTTTTAGGCCTCCAGGCAGGTTTAACCTGCCTGGAGGGGACGGGGATACAATGCCACAGTTACCATTTTTTCGACTGTTTTAGACAATAGAATGCCCATTTAAGTTCATGGTCACAACACTACATTGTAAATTTATCTTTCAACCAGTTTTTTTCTGGAAGATTAACCAGATGTCAATAATTAATCCCAACGTTGTACCTGCCAGCGCTGTGAGCAATTTCGCTTGGCATAAATAATGTTTAAGTTGCTTCAAAAAATTTTGCTGCTATTCTCAGATGCCAGAGTTAAATGTATTATTCAGCCAACGTTAAATTTTTTAATCAAATATATCTAACATGATCCACAAAATCGATAGAAGTTACATTATTATTGGAACTGGAAGTTATAACCGGTAAAATATTGTAATCTGCGCATAAAAAATCCTCGCACAACTAGTGGATGGTGCCATCCTTCACAGGCAGATCTGGCTCTTTCTTAGTAACTCCCACTTCCCAAGAGAAATATCACCTTTCATTAAGTTTACATGTTACATCCTAACATATATATTGTCCCTGCTCTATAAAATGCCCACAAGGTTGGTCTCCAGTATATTCATAAATCATTATCTCATCACTGCTATTAGTTTCATCACCACAGAGAAAAAGAACCACTGAAGATGGGTGTATCCGACCGTCGTTAACCGTCTCGTAGAATCAGCCTCCGGCAACATGAACAAGGCGACGTCTTTCCAATTAGACAGTAATAATATTGGCGTGAAGTAACTAACATTTAATATAACTAATTAGCATCTTGGTATTCAATTTAAAACTCCCCCGATCAATAGTCATTTAAATAGTTATTGTATAATCCGTATGTGTAATAAACCTCATTTTATACTGTTGTGCTCTACCTAACATGACTCATTATTGAGCTACGCCCTATAGAAACGTTCAAGTATGAATTAGCTTTGAAAGCTAGTTCAGAACAGTTGGTCGTCGCCACCAAGCCAAAAGTGGGAATCGTCGCTGAAGATTGCCCTCTGCCATTCTGCATGACTGCCGGTCACACCTTCGTAGTCTGTGCGGCTAACGGTGGTGTGGTGTTAGAGAGCAGTCGTTGTAACGGTCCTGCATCGTGCAGCCGTCTGCCAACGGCACTGGCACTCGCGGGATGCTGCAGGATGGGCATCACTGCTCGCCGAACGTCCTAGGGTTCGGGGCACTCCGCTCATGTCGGACTGTCCGTCCGAGATCCCGTGCGGCGTGAGTGCGTACCTTGCTCTATCCGCTGGCGTCAACTGCGTGCTGCGGAGATATTCATCAGCCCTACGATGCGATCCCTCTCTAACGCGTGCAGCTGTTCTGACGTGCTGTCCCAGCTCGTCCCAGAGGCATACTCTACTTCGAACTACTTTGAAGAAGTGCCGTCGATACAACATCACGAGTCAGAATGGAAAGCGTACTGACAGTTACGCTTTGCATTACGATTTGTTCACTAGCCATTCTTACAGGAATAAATTTTAAGGGAGAAAAAAGTCAGTCTTTGTGATTTTTCGCAATGAAAAAGCTCTAGATGAAAATATAAATTTGGCTACACTTTATATTTTGGCAAGAAAATTACTGGCTCTTTTCATTCCCGTTTACAGTTTTGCGTCACCCAAGCAGAAAAAATAAACTTTTAGTTACGTTTTTGGGGACTGGAAACTTATTTTAATTATTGCCACGTGACAAGTATTTTCTATAAAAACAAATAAGGAGAAATTCACATTTGTTTCTATATGCCCGTATGGGTTTTCATATAAAACCTGAAATGCCATCATTCTCAGTGCAGACAGTAGCGAGGTGGGTGTAACTGCTTCGCACTACGTGTAGATGTTAGTAGAAGTTGTTGGTAGGATTTCATATCATTACTTAAATAGCATTCTGTGAGGACTACATAAAGTAGCGCGACTTCTGGTCTAATGATTTTGATATTTAATATTATATTTGTTTCGGTATTTTATTTTAATAAAGAAAGATTCTTCGTACTTTGTGAATACTGTGTTTGTTACTTTACTATACTTATATGTTTTAAAACACTAAATGTCATAACAATTGGTGTATACGGAGGAGATAATGGAATGGAATAAATATTCAGGTAATGGGGAAGATGGTGCAAATAGCTACTGGCAAATAAATGGCTGTATATTCAAACAAATTTCGTGTACGTGTGTGTACACATGTTGCAACATAACTGTATTGGAGAAATATCACTTAATTTTTCCAATTGCATCCTTTTTCATGTATGATTTTTTAAAAGAATTTTGACAAGCTATAAAAGAAATAAAGAAAATCTCCGGAAAAATTTAATTTTAGTCCTATGCAGTTGAAAATATCTTGCTTTAATTTGCAAAGATCAACAGGGAAATCGTTAGTAATATTTCTAATCTCATTATAAAATAATTTTAATTTCATAAGCTTTTTTTTTCCCACACTTTTGTAAAATTATGTGATTAAACAATTCGGAATAAAAAAAAATAAAATAATAAAATCTTATTTTCATTTTATGCTAACCAGGTACCAAAAAGCCACTTCGACTAAGTGCGTCACTATCACATTTTTGAAACAATGTTTTGATTTTAATAAAACTCAAATTTCAAGTACTCTGACGAACTTCGGTAAAATTTGGACAGAACGTATAAAAACAGCCAATACTGTCAGAAGTGACTTAAGCCCAACCATTTCAGTGGCAGTCTCTCTCAACGAGTAACGCTGTTCCAGCAGCTGGTTACTAAATAAGTAGTTATGAAATTATTTACCAGATATGATCTATTGTAAACAATTACGCCCTACTTCTAGCCTATTTAAATAATCAAATTTTACAGCGTTCAAATATGTCTTAGACATATATTTTTGCCTGATTCTTGTGCTAACGTAATCTGCAAATTCCTAAGCACTTTTCATGACTTTTGTAACTGCACCATTATTTCAAGGACTTAAATTGAGCGCAAAGGAAATGACAAGATTTAAAATATGAATAACGATGTAATTAAATTTTCGTTGCAACATGGCGAACGTGTTCCATAAACCGCAGCGTAGGTAGCCTGTTGCCCCATAAAAGCGACCCATTGTAGTAAAGACGGAAGATGTGGACGCATTCAATCCACGCGAAAGGATGCGCATCTTTTACAACCGCACATTCTGCTTCCCCTGGATACGAGGCATAAAACCGTCCCTTTGGTTCCTGCAGTGCGCACTTCCTTTGGCGAGCACAGAAAACACACCCACACCAAACTCTACCAGCATGTAAATACTGAAAATGTAACACTGAATTAAAATTAGTGCAGAACTCAGAACATGAAAACACAATGAACACAGACCGTGTAGTATGGTTTTTATACACTGAAGAGCCAAAAAAAAAACTGGTATAGTCTTTCGTATGCACATAACACAGATATGGAACCAATCAGAGTAACGCGACGCGGTCGGCAGCTAGATCGGTTACTGCTGCTGCAATGGCAGGTTATAGAGATTTAAGTGAGTTTTAACGTGGTGTTATAGTCGGCGCACGAGAGATGGGACATAGCATCTCTGAGGTAGCGATAACATTTGGATTTTCGCGTACGACCATTTCACGAGTTTACCGTGAATATCGGGAATCCGGTAAAACATCACATCTTCGACATCGCTGCGCCCGGAAAAAGATCGTGAACGAACGGGACAAACGAAGACTGACCAGAATCATTAAACGTGACAGACGTGCAACCCTTTCTCAAATTGGCGCAGATTTTAATGCCTCCCGCATACCTTCAGACATTAGTCGAGTCCACGCCACGTCGTCTTGGGGTACTTCTGCGTACTCGCGGGGGTCCTACACGATATTAGGCAGGTTTACCAGTTTTTTTTTGGCTCTCCAGTGTAGGAGGGATAGGAGGGAGAGAATAGAACAGAGGACAGGACAAGCGTGTTTCGTGAGGCTTTCGGATGGGGCTTACAGAGCAGATTTGAAAAGTGAAATGAAAAATTGCATACTTCCGGCGTGTTCTCCTCTGGGCGATTTTTAATACACTACTCAGTACGATTTTGTGTATTTTCTTTAATAATTTGTGTTTCACTAGTTGCGGGTATTAAATTCCAGATAAACCAAGCCAACCCTCTCCTGCGATGAATTCATACTGCTTTCATAATATAAATCAATAATAAAAACCTTATTTGCAATATCCCCATCAATAAAAAATATTGCAGCATTGAACTACATGTATTTTATTCTCGAGTATTATGAACAACAATGACTAAGTTCTGTGTTAATATTTATTTTGCAGTATGTGTGTATATATGTGTGTCCTATAAAATAATGCATGTTAACATATATAGGCTATTCACGGTAAAGTGAGAAATTTTTGAAGCGCTCTCATTTTGAATAACAGTCAGTAAATATATTTCATTGCAGTCTTAGACGTTAACTTTTTTAAGTCCGGTGAAATATATACACTGTGTTTATTACTTACATGGCAATATCTAGTTTAAAAAAGTGAAGTAAGGATAAAAAATGGCTGATAAGAAAAAGATACTAGGGCCTCGAAAGTGCTCACTTTACCGTGAACAACCTATACATATAAACAGTAGTATATAAAGGGGGAGTTTGTAGCATGGAGTAATGATGAGGACCTGAGAAGAAGGTTCAATGACCTTGAGCGTCAGCCAGATTGTAATGTTACGATCGTAAGAATTTCTCGCTTGACACCGAAATTACTTCATAAATCGAAGGTTTAAACCTAAAATCGCCTTTTCCACCAAAACATTTCAAAATATCGGGGAAATTTTCTAATCGAATTAGTTTCATTTCTTATTTCCGCACAAGTCCACAAAGCAGCAAGGTGGATTCAAGACTCCTTGATGCGTGAGCCAAAAATTGTTCACAAAGTAGCAATGTGGATTCAAGAGCCCAACGCATATTTTTTTCGATATTCTGGTATTTAGAGGATTTCATGTGGCATTGTGGTTGATAAATATTTTTTCTTTCTGCGTTGTGGTCATTATTCTGCATTCGGAATTAGGTTGTTAGGGTTGTGGTAACTAATCGCATACGTTTGTTTAAAACAATCCATTATGATGATGAGGTTTGTTGGAGTTTTAGTGAACACGGCTTGTTCGATTGCACCTCGACAATTATTACCTACCAGTCACTTTTCACACACATGTATTTATCATGTCAAAAGAGAGTAACTATGAAACAAAATTGCATGACTTTTCTGAAGACAATTAAAAATTTTTCATAAGTTCATATCTGCGGTAAATTTAAAAATGACTGCAAATAACTTGATATGACTGCAGTGTTTTTTATCTGTGCTTTCGCCTGAGTGACAGCGCGCTTAAAGTGTCACCACACAAAGCGCACACTTCTATCTCGGGAAGAAATACCAGCTGGGATTTCCCGTATATAACGTTATCTCCTGTCATAATAATAAATGCGCAGTTTGCATGTTGTTACGAACAAGCTTTTCAGCCAATTCGTACTTGAAAGTATTTAGGGACGTAGCTCAATAATGACTCATGATTCGGTAGAGCACAACAGTATCTGATGAGGATTATTAACATTAAGCTTTTACAATAAATATTTATGTTACCATTGATCGGGGGAGCTTTACATTGAATTTAATATGATTAGTCATTATGTTTAACTCACGCCATTTTATTTAAACCTAACTGAAAAGTCATCACCTTGTTGATGTTGCTGGAGGCTGATTCGGCGAGACGGTTAACGCCGGCCGGACACACCCATCTTCCTGGTCTGCTTCGCTGGTCGGGTCGCCCAAAGGACTAAAGACGAAAGACCCTGTTCCGGGTGTTACGCCGGCCTATATCAAGCGCGTGGTTCTGCAGCCGCGCTCAGTGACCGGTGGAGGGGATTTCTGCAACTGTCTTCTTTCGCAAGGATCGACGACTAAATGGCGGCGTTGCAATCCCGCTCGTTTCCAGGTTTAATGTTTGAAGGTGTGATCAGGCAAGCCGTTCAGCTAAGGCCTGATCACACCATAACACTGTGCTTCCGAAGGAAACGAAAACGTTTGCTGCGTGTGTTCATGTGTTGACGAAACTATTTCATGTTTCCAGAGCGCTAAGACTTTATAAATTGTTTCCCGGCCATACAATGAATACAAATTTTCATCTTAGCGCCACCATGTGTTTGTCTTGTTCAGTAACAAGCTATGTAGTCTTTTTACATATTGGGTTATGGTATGTTCCATGTTTTATGGATGCATGTCGTATATTCACACACATCCACGTACATTTTATAATGCGAACTCTTGAGGGTATGTGCATGTCAAATGATATTCTGTAATGTAAGAAAATAAACATATCCAGGTTATTCTAGATGAAGAAATATCACGTTTATTTCACTTACATTTCGTCAAAATGGCCTTTCACGTCAGTTAAAATAGGCGTGACTTTTCTTTGAGGAACACACAAATCAGACATGTCATCCACTCGTTATCCGCACAGACGCAAGTTTACCGGCATATACCTCTAAGCCAACAGATGACAGGAAACACTGTTTTTTCATTGTTATAAGTGGTACGATAACAGCACGAGAAATACTGCAAGGAGTGCCTGTTATTCTTAATTAGGCGTACCATACAACCTATTACTTGTGCCTAGCTTCATAAATGACCAACTTGCAAATCTGCATATCATTTCCGTTTCTTCTTACGTTATCAATTCCCATTACATTCTAAAGCTTTCCATACATTTGAGAAGTTGGTTACCATTATTTCATGCTGATAATTCACAGAGCTTTTTGCTTGAGTAGGTCGGGTGGACTGATAACAAATTTCAATTGTTTGTTATAAAATGCGAAAATTAGAATTATTTATTTATTTACGTATTATTTTTACATTGCAAAATTAAGGCAAACGCCTTCTCCTTTACTACACGTGAATACGGTTACGATGGTGAAAAAAAAATCCACTTGTTCCGTAAAAGAGCTGCCTACTTAGCAAACAGTATGCCAAGGATTTAGAATTATGGCCAACTAAGTATTCGACTTTGTGGTCAATTCTATATTTATACCGGCGTTGTGGTGTGGCCTCAAATATTTATTATATTGTACTTAAAACACTCGTTCAAATTATGATTAACAAAATTACTGTGCCAACAACAACCTAGCCTGATTTCTGGGAAAGTTGCCAACGTCAAATGCGTAAACGTAAAAATATAATTTTCAGATGCTTGTATTTGTATTTGGCGTCTATAGAAAACAACAAAGACTTCATCTAATGAAGCATCGTTAATAACATGTTTCTACTTGTCAATTACACATCATGATTCTTGTACCATGTAACAATTTTGAGTTAAGTAAAAAACTAAATATTTAAAAATAAAATTCAATAAATTAATCAGGGATATTATTATTAAAACAAACCTGTTTTGATTTGAAAATGTTTAAATTCTGTTGTACAAAAGTTTATGTATTCAATGATTGTGGTAAACCGCAAGTCTATTCTGCTAAAAAATTTAAAATTAAAATTAAAATATGACTTCGAACAGAGTATCAAGCATTGCACATATATTTTTGTGAATTACAGCAACATAGTTTTTTGCTTTTTGATACCACGAAACAGTAATAATGACACATTTAATCATCATCGCTTACATTTAAAAGCAAACGCTTGCTTTGCAGCCACTCATCGCCGACGTGGTGATTAAACAGGCGAACGTCCGTTTGGCAGGAGGTCGCTATGACGATGGCTGAGCTTCTAACACGGCAACGTGCACGCAGGTATATTTGTGTTCGTTGTCGTCAAGTTCAAGAAGGTGGCAGCCGATCGCAGAAGCAGTTGGCTTGGCTCGAACTCAGAATGTTATGGAGCCACGTACGGAGTGTGACGTTCCCCTAATGACATTCTCTCTCCCGTCCTCCGCCCCCCAATGACCCAGAAATGTCCGGCACGGAACAAGGGACATGTGGTCGTTGTCGTAGTCACGAAACGTCTAACACAACGGAAGCGGACGTGTCCTGCACTCTATCCCCAATACACGACCTCGTTTGCCAGCTTAACCAAAAAGAAAACTGCTAGACAAAACACGGCTGGAAAAGCGGATGCCAGTGTTGAGGGCTCCTCGCTGTTGGTGCGACACCAGAAAAGCTACTGGAATGTAGTTATCTGCCATTTATTGGGGAAGTGTCGTGGAGTCTGGCTATCAAAAGCAAAGAAAAGTTAAAGCGTGTATTCTTATTGTAGGCTGTTCACGGTAAAGTAAACACTTGCGAAACCAACATATGGAAAAAAAAAAATCACCGCCCATAATTACATGTATGTTACACTGCCAATCATATGCGGGCTCCCAGTTAAGTTGGCGGCGAAAGAATAAAAATTGATCTATAACTCGGCGTTAGTAGATATGAAATACCGATGCTAGCCCGGGTCCTGGCACACCATAGATTTTAACCATACATTTTCTACCCACTTTTAAAAACTAATGGATTAAAAATAGCCATACGTTTTCAACCCACTTTTAAAAACTAATGGATTAAACATAACCATACGTTTTCTACCCACTTTAAAAAACTAATGGGTTAAAAATAGCCATACGTTTTCAACCCACTTTTAAAAACTAATGGATTAAACATAGCCATACGTTTTCAACCCACTTTTAAAAACTAATGGATTAAACATAACCATACATTTTCAACCCACTTTTAAAAACTAATGGGTGTAAAATAACCATACGTTTTCTACCCACTTTTAAAAACTAATGGAATAAACATAACCATACGTGTTCAACCTGCTTCTAAAATTAATTGTTTGAAAATAACCATACGTTTTCAACCAACTTAAAAAAATTAATGGATTAAACATAACCATACGTGTTCAACTTGCTTCTAAAATCAATTGTTTGAAAACAACCATAACTTATGAAAATGCTGATACGAGCACGGGCGCGCGCAACGCAAAAAAAAGTTGCGTTAACATTTGGGTTTAGAAAATGGTGCTTAGAAAAAAAAAAGGTGCTCTAAGAATTAACACCAAGACATTTTTTTTATTTAAAGAATTCATAATGTATATTAAGTGAATATGAATACAATTGAAAATAAACTGATATCAAATAATACGAAGACGACCAAGGCAACGAAAAAGGCTACTGCAACTGGCAATGTTTGGAACGAATATAAATTTAAGCGTGATGTTTTTATGAAAAGAAAGAAGAAGAAACCTCAACAACCATTTGTCAAGTGTGAAACTTGTAACCACTATTATAAACCATCTCTAATAAGAAGTCATCTGAGAAGTAGATTGCACAAAGATCTTGCACCAGTGCAAGAACCTACACATGCATGGGAAGTTTTTAAAATATCGCAAAGTCTAATATCAAAACAGAAGTTACAAAGAGATAAGCAAGTTCAGTGTGAGACTTGTAACCACTATTACAAACCATCTCTCATAAAAAGTCACTTGAGGAGCAAAGTACACAAATACACACTCAGATTCAGTGTAGAAGAAATTGAAGAAGCATTTAAAAGTAGGATCAAGACTTATGCTGTAAAGAATGTGAATGCATACAAAGACCCAAATCATTTCCTAAACGATATAAAAGGAGCTGTCATCAGCATAATTAATAAACATTTAAAATCAATGGACCTCAAAGTGAACATGAAGTTTTTCGCTGAGTACAAAAGAGGAACTGGTGACAATATTGAATATGTAGAAAGCTCTTTTAAAACCAAGAACGAAATTATACTGAAATCAACTGATCTAGAAAAATATTATACCGATGGCATATCAAAAATCATAGCTGAGATGGGTGCATTTGAAGCAAAGGGCTCTCAGTGGGTGCTCAGTAGGATATTCAAACTAGAGGTGCGAATAAATAAATATGTTCCCTTTAAGGGCAGCTGTTATGTTGATCTTCCAGAAAAAATCAACGCCAAGAAAGCAATAATTAATGTTAAGAACAATGATCAAAAATGTTTTTTGTGGTCTATTCTATCCGCACTACATCCAGCCCAAAAGCATCCTCAAAGAGTGAACAAGTATTTGGATCATGAACATGAGTTTGACGAAGCACTTAAGGGTCTGGAATTTCCTATGAAATTGGATAGCATACCGACCTTTGAGAAAAGAAGTGGGCTATCAATTAATGTATATGCTTATGAAGAAAAAGAAAACAAAGACAATAAGCAATATATAATCTATCCATTAAAAATAACAAAAAATAAGGTGGATAAGCATATTAACCTACTCTACATTAAAGATGAAAAGAATGACCACTACTGCTGGATAAAAAATCTTTCGAAACTTATTGGGTCACAGGTGACAAGGAATGGCCATAAAATATACATATGTGATAGATGCTTGCAACACTTCTACTCTGAAAGCCAACTAAAGGCTCACGAAGAGGACTGCCGAGATCATGATGGAGTAAGAGTTGAACTTCCACATAAAGGAAATAACATACTAAGATTCAAGAACAAAAATCATTCTTTGAGAGTCCCTTTTGTGATATATGCCGATTTTGAGTGTTTGTTAACTAAAATCGACACTTGCCAACCAAATCCCGACGACTCCTACACGACGCCGTACCAAAAACACGAACCTATTAGTTTCAGTTACTATATAAAATATGAACACGAATACTATAAGGCACCAGTAACTTATGAAGGATCTGATGCATCTAGGGTATTCGTCAAGATGTTAATGGACGAAGCAAAGGCAATAGGAGATGTCTACAAAAATGAAAAACCAATGATTCCCTTGACCAAGAAAGAACAAATTGGTTACTATACAGCCACCCATTGCCATATATGTGAAAAGACTTTGGATGGAGACTCTGTGAGAGACCATGACCACCTTACAGGTAAATTTAGAGGAGCCGCACACAAAGATTGTAACTTATCCTATAGAAATCCATGTTTTGTTCCTGTGTTTATACACAATCTATCTGGATATGACACACATTTATTTGTAAAGGAGCTGGGCATCGATGAAAATAAAATTGACCTAATTCCCAACAATGAGGAAAAATATATTTCTTTCACTAAACATGTATGTGAGGGCGTAAATATAAGATTTATTGATTCATTAAAATTTATGGCCAGCAGCATCGATAAGCTTGCTAGCAATCTTTCCAGAAGTCAATTTCGGGAAATGAGTAAGCATTTTTCCAATGAACTTCTAGACCTTGTTATAAGGAAAGGTGTTTACCCCTATGACTACATGGATAGTGCTGAAAAATTTAGTGAGACAACACTGCCTAATAAGAATGCATTTTACAACAAACTCAACAAATGTGATATTTCAGATGAGGACTACGAGTTTGCAATAAAGGTGTGGGAATCTTTCAACATCAAATCCTTAGGAGAGTATACTCAGTTGTATAACAAAACAGATGTATTGATATTGGCTGATATTATAGAAAACTTTAGAGATGTATGTCTCAAGACATATAAGCTAGATCCTGCATGGTATTTCACAGCACCAGGGCTAGCTTGGGATGCAATGCTCAAACATACTAAAACAGAATTACAACTACTAACGGATTACAACATGATTTTGATGATTGAAAAAGGCATTCGTGGTGGAATATCACAATGTTGCAAGAGGTATGCCAAAGCAAATAATAAATACATGAATGATTATGATGGCACAGTTGAAGCTTCTTATCTGGCATACCTGGATGCCAATAACTTATATGGATGGGCTATGAGTCAGTATTTACCTTACGGCGGTTTTAAGTGGAGAAATACAAAAATAGATGTGACAAAAATTCGAGATGATGCCACAAAAGGCTATATATTGGAAGTTGATTTGGAGTATCCGCATGAACTACACGACCACCACAAAGATCTACCACTGGCTCCAGAGAACAGAATACCTGAAGGTTCGAAAATGCCTAAATTATTAACTACCCTATATGACAAAGAAAGATATGTACTGCACTACGTAAATCTTAAGCAATATCTGTCCCTCGGAATGAAGTTGAAGAAGATCCATAGAGTTCTGGAGTTTGACCAATCAGACTGGCTCAAGTCCTATATTGATCTAAACACAAATATGCGAACGAAGGCATCTAATGATTTTGAAAAAGACTTCTATAAACTAATGAACAACTCTGTATTCGGCAAAACAATGGAGAACATTAGAAACAGAGTGGATATACGGTTGTGCACAAGCAGCAAGCAAGTGGATAAATTAGTGGCTAAACCAAATTTTAAAGATAGAACAATATTTACTGACTCATTGGTCGCAGTTCACATGAATAAAACAACGCTGTAATTTAACAAGCCCATTTATGTTGGAATGAGCATACTTGACTTGTCGAAGACCTTAATGTACGATTTTTACTATAATGTGATGAAACCAAAGTATAGGGGAAATATTGAACNTGAAACCAAAGTATAGGGGAAATATTGAAATGTGTTATCAAGATACCGACTAATACATATATTGTATAAAAACACCAGACTTCTACAGTGACGTGAAAGAAATGATCGATCATTTTGATACAAGTGATTATCAAAAAAATAATAGATATAACATGCCTCAAATAAATAAGAAAATTATAGGCAAAATGAAAGATGAATGTAATGGGAAAAAAATGGAAGAATTTATTGGTTTAAGAGCCAAAATGTATGCCTTAAATGTATAGGTGATGTAAAGAAAAGAGCAAAGGGTGTGAAAAATACTGTAGTCAGGAATGAGATAAGTTTTGATGACTACAA
>NQII01015532.1:0-12459 GCA_002778355.1 Clitarchus hookeri
AAGATAGCACTGCATGTAAAACTAATTTTTACATTATATATATCGAAAACTATTAAACCAATTTTCGCCAAATTTCGCACGTAAGAAATACTATGATAGACGAGCTAAAATATGAGTAATTTCAATTAATTATGCACTTACTTCCAAAATGGCGGCCATATCAATAATTTAGGTTTATTTTGTATAACTACCATACCAATTGGCCAATTTCAAACAAATTTTGTACGCTGACAGTATCTATTACGCGCAACAAATGAGTAAAAACAAAGCTAAAAATGTATGAATTAGTGTGTTTTGTGCACAAAATATAACTGACAGCGAGATATATTGTAGTCCAATATCTTAAATTTTTTCTTAGATACTTTACACAGTGCAACTGTAGCGAGAGCCCTTAAAAAAAATTTATGAACCCTTAAAAATTATTTTAGATCTTTTTGGTGATGGTACTGTGTGTTTACGGGTTTATATTTTCTGGGGTTCCTTTCTATACTTTTTCAAATATGGCATTAGAAGGTTTATATTCCACATACCGGTATGTAACNTATTTTCTGGGGTTCCTTTCTATACTTTTTCAAATATGGCATTAGAAGGTTTATATTCCACATACCGGTATGTAACAAAATAGCGGGCAAAAACTTGCCAGTCGGTAGCTCAGCCGATGGGAAACCTTCTGCAGCATGCTGTAGCCAATCAGACATGAGGCTCGTTCCCAGAGCCTCCACAACCAATCAGAGAATGGGCACGCCCGCATCAAAATAACCGCCATGCTACCTCATCTCTGTATTAAGGCCTAAATGGTCACCATTTTGAAAACAGTTGTCTGATCAACTATAATAAAACAGCATATGTTCTTGCTAATTAAAACACTACCCATGTGCCAATTTTTGCAGTAGCCGGTTGAATGTTTTAAGGAATAGAATGTAAGAGTTGTTTTAAGGGGCATACGAATAAGCACGTGGTGTCTTTCTTAAATCAGTGACACAACTGTTAACTATCNGTAAGAGTTGTTTTAAGGGGCATACGAATAAGCACGTGGTGTCTTTCTTAAATCAGTGACACAACTGTTAACTATCAACCTACGAATTCTGCCTAAAATCGGGTAAATGGTTCTTGAGACACGACACAGCACTCAACAACTAAACATTACCGCCACTGTAAAATAAGAATCTAGTAAAGCCGTAAAAAAAAATGTACAAGTTTTGCGTCCTTAATAAGCACTATAAGCGTACTGTAGAAAAATATGNATAAGCACTATAAGCGTACTGTAGAAAAATATGGTGCCAGAATTTCAAAGTTTTCAATGAGTATGTGGGCGCAAGTATATATTCGCATACACTGACACACACACACACACACACACACACATATACAGACAAAGACAAGAAGGTGATTATAGTAAGAACGCCAATAAGAAGGAAAAACAAAGAGAAGACACCGGAAGCACTGTTTACATCGTGTCGTTCCGACTGAAATTTTTTTAAAAACTTTCCTGTTATACACCGTAAATAATTGTTCCAAAAGTTCCATGAAATAACTAATTAGAAGAAGGTTGCAAACAATATGTATATTAAGGAAGACTCACGTAATACAATTTTATACAAAAACCATTTCATGCCGGTCGGTTTAAATTCATATCATGCGTGGAACACACAAAAAAAACTTACTTGATATTAAATGCCTTAAATTTAATCTAATTGAATGTTGCGCGTGGGCCTTGCACCATTCTCCACAAAGGGAGAGCATTCCTCCACACGTGGCGCCACCTCTGCTGAAGCGTTCGGTCGCCGTGGTCTGTTGAGCGAGCTGTCTGGATATCTACCCCCTCGGCACTGGCCGAAGTGTGAAGATTGTTCTAGGTGGAGCGCCAGTTCCTATAAATAGCCCAACGCCCGTGGGGGGAGGGGTGCCGGCAGTTCTCTGGTAGCCACCTGGCGAAGTGCAGCGAGAGGTGAACGAAGAAGAGGGCCGACGCGGCGGAAACGAACGAAGACTGCAGCGGACGTGTGTGTGTGNGTGCAGCGAGAGGTGAACGAAGAAGAGGGCCGACGCGGCGGAAACGAACGAAGACTGCAGCGGACGTGTGTGTGTTCGGCGGCGACGAGCGAATTGAGTTGAGTCGAGAGATTTGGGCGGCCCTTAACAACGACATCTTGAGAGCAGACGAATATTAAGTGAGGTGAGGATGGAGCAGCGCTGGTGTGGGAAACGAGAGATACCCGAGAAATCCCGCCGACCAGTGGCAACGTCCAGCACGATTGCCAATTGGAAAAATCCGGAGTGACCCGGCCTGGGATCGAACCCGGGTTCGCCTTAGTAGGAGCAGAATGCGCATTTATACGGGAACGCATGGGATACTCTTGGAAAGTTCTGGACAGAAAACACTGGTGAAATCTGGATTTAAGTAAGGCGGGGCTTGAATACACGAGTGATACCTACTTGAATGTAAATACTGGAACTGTCAGATAGCAAATATATAGTTTTAATAGTAATTCAGTTTGTGTTAGAATGATGTTTATAAAGAGTGGTTGTGTTTGATTTTGTTATTTTATGTGAGGTAAGGGAAGATTATGTATATATTAGCAGTAAATGAGAAGTGATAAAAAGTAGCTTTTTGATTTTGCTAATTTATGTTAGGTAAGGGTCGATTATGTATGTATTAGTGGTAANTTTATGTATGTATTTCGATTATGTATGTATTAGTGGTAAATAACAAGTGACAGCCATTGTTGTTGAGATAGAAAGTTTGGAATATTATTTTTTAATTCTTTAAAAACAAAATTAGAAAATTATTAACTCTTTTATGTATGACTCTTATCATTTGTAAAACCTGGCTACGCCAAAAGACTTTGAGACTTCGTTAACATTATAATAACTAATTCAAGCAAGGCTCTGAGTACACACATTCCAATACATAAAAAACTAACGAATTAAAAAGTGGATACCAACACTTAAAAATACCACGAACTGACTATGTGCAGCGAAAGTACAATACAAATATCAAGAATTCTGAGAGTACCACGAGTGCAAATATTAAAAACATTAGAAGAAACAGGTGGTCATATTTGTACACCTTGAAGTACTTGATACGAATACAAGTCGTCCCATCGCTATAAAACTTTTCACCATGCACAGTCTGAAGCTCATTAGATACCTGGGCTGAGAGGGTAAGGGGGGGTTTAACAGGTTAGGTACAACTACGCTACTATTCATCACATAAGCAACTGATCACTGTTCATCTAAGAGTTGAAGTTCGTTGTCTGCAGACGGTATAACGTAAAACATTCAAGGAAGAAGGAAAAGACTATACGCATTGAAGTGGGAGAGGTAAGTGGGAGAGTGTGATTGAATTGTGACCAGGAAGCCTTAGGTACTTTAAAACATTTCATATCTTAACCTACTATACTTGCAAAGGAACTGCCAAAACTTGTAAGAAAGCCAGGGAAATACAGGAAAAATCTCCATACAAAATATCTACATGTATAAAAATATTAGCGTGAACCATCATATTGGCATTATAACACGATCACAGATGCTGAAAATATTTAATAAATAATACTGACTCTTGTCAGTGGCTGTAAATTTGTAAGCAATTTTTAATTTTTGAAATGACTGAGTGTTTTACTGTAACATGGCAGTATTGTTTGAGGGTCTTTCTTCTACTCTCTATCTCTCTCCCTTTACGCACACATACATGTTTGTTACAACACAGATCATTTTGACATTTACGTGCAAACTGATACTTTTCACTCCTGGTAACGCGGGTTAAAACAGACGGTTGGAAATTTTGAGCAGTTTTATTGCCACCATGGTGCCCGCATTCCAAAGCCTAGCTTTCTCGTGAGCTCCGTATAGGAAATATGTTTATAAAAAAAATGCGTTTAACTATCCCAGTGAATTTGCATCTATGGCAGGCTTTAACTTCGGCTGGTTAAAAGCAAATTTGCTCTTTTAAAACATTTCGTAATAATAAGTTGGAATATATTGTGTCCAATATACTTTTGTAACCGGGAACAAGATGTAAAAGTTAGGTATTATGTGGTAACTTGAACTGTGGACAAGGAAAAGTTTCCGTTCGTAGTTTTGATACCACGGCCAAAAAGAGCCGTCTAAACTTTGTGTTTGCGCTTGTAAGTTTCGTAGTCTCAACCTCGCCTTCTCCATGCCTCATTCGAAGATATTCTCGGTCGAGGGAAAAAAAAACAGACAGGCCGCTGTGGTCACCAGTTGTCGTGATGTCTCTTCATTACCATTGTGATCCCAGCGAAACGTTGGTTCGCGGAAGTTCTGAATATTTCTGCAGACAGGACAGACCTTACTGACCAAGTTGGGCAAGGAACGGATACGTTGGACATTTTCCAGAGACGCCTTCTTCAGGCTCCGCGTCACCCACTACGTCAGATTCTTGAATTTCCTGGAAAAATAATTTTAAAAACATTGCTGCTATGTAAGTTTAGCTATTTTCCTTACTCGGCAGGACAGTCTGGAAATCCGAACTGTCGACGTAAAGTTCGGTCTCAAATATAGTCGGACTCATGAACGCGTGCACTTTTCTCGCAGTTGTCAGAGTATTCTTGTTCACATTTACTCCCATCGCCTAATATTTTCTGTTGACATACTGGGCAGGTTGACAGTTAGCTAAGTGCGTTTACGTAAACACCGTCTGTGGCGGCGGAGACACCACTGTATCCATGGGAACAGTTGTAAACATGAATGCCTTCAGAACTGTCAAAAACCATGAAGTAGTTTACCTTTCCTGCCCTTTTACGACAATAAAATAACACGTTATAAAAGTTAGGTACAGCATTACTAGACAATTCGTAAAATGTAAATTTCCTATATCCAATAAGTTTGAATAAATACTGTGAAACTGAAATTATGGCACGAAGAATGTATGCATAGGAGGTGAAGTCAAGCCTTAACGTCGCGATGGGCTATCGTGAAAATGACATAGACCATCGTATAAATATTGGAATATGTATGCGCGTCGTTTCTGAAACCGGTGACGGAAAGGCCCTAACGGGGAAACATTTATAATGGCTAAAATTAATATTTTGTGTTTTAATTTACAATATGTTAAAAATATTTGTGTCTTGCATTGTATATAGATTGCAGCGCCTCTACCCTTTTTACGTGTACTTGCAACTTTCTTTGAAGCCATACCTAGCAGCAAGCCCGAGTGGTGGCAAGCAGGAGAAATATGTAATTGGAAAAATCACGTTGTGCTAGTAATATAAATGGCGGGCCAAACTCAATAGGAACGTGCAGTATTACTAACGATATCCGATTTTTCCGTAAAGAATTCCAGCAATGACTTCAATACCATACTTTATTACCCACTGTTTTCCTTTGTTTATTGGCTGTATATATAAGTGACAAGGCTTCGTGGCATTTTGGTAGGCCAATCACAGTAAGGTTACTCTGGTACTGAACGTCTGTTATTGGCGGGTGTAGTAGTTGAAACAACCCAGTCACTAACTTGGACCTGAGTAGAGGTTTTTTGAAAAACAACTAGACAGCTGCTATTTTCGCGAATATAAGATGTCTCAAAGTAGGCGTTCGGTTCCCGGCGGGGTGGCTCCTGGATTTTCGCACGTGAGAAAAAATGATTTGATAAAAATTTTCTAATTTCTATATTTAACGGCTGAGAATACATTCACAACTAATCCCTGAGAGACAACACCTCAGGAGTACCCAAATGATGGTAACATCCACTTGAAAGTAGATTTAACTGGATTTTTTAATTATTCCTCTTTTATTCCGATATGTAGTACCTTTATAGTATATCATCCCATGTCAATAAACGCGTGAGTCTTCTTGAGTAAGTAACATGTTTTCATTGGTCAAAAATATCATCCCTCAATACTTCGTTGTTAAAAGCTGCCCACACCTCTCCATTTCACAAAAAAAAAGATATTTTCTCATTTTATTGCAAAAAAAATGCAGGCTATATTAACGGTGTTATTTGTGTCCAATGTGTTTGGTATTTTTTGTAACATTCAAAATGTATGTGGATATTCTACACAGCTGCCGGCTTTCAAGCTGTCATCTCATGGTCATCACACAACAATGAGACAATATTTTAAAACGAATAGCAGCATTGTATTGGTTACAATTTTCTGTAATAAACCTTTTAGGTCTATGCGCTTTTCTTAAAAAAACATTCATCGTGTTATATTTTAGTCCCACGTACTTTGACATCTGAATTTCCCTTTTTATCACTGTTCGTTGGAAAATTATTCAAATGTTACAGAACGTACGCAGCTGAGAGGCTTGAAATCTTTTAATAAGTTATTAATGATAAATTTTGAGAAAATATTCGAAATGATAAAATTGTATAATACTTGTATTTCTATATAAATCCTAAATTTTCTTTACAGGTAAAGTAATTAACAAGCTAGCACACAGCAACATTTACTGTAATTTCCAATATATTACATACATATTAAACAAATAATTTTTTATTTTCCATAAATTGTTTTAAATGGTATTTCAGTGTTAAATTTAAATCCACCATGGTGACAAAAAATAAATTAAAAGTTGTATAAGGGAAGTGAAATAAAATATATTGGATCCTATAGTTTGCATTACGGTGTATGTGGTTGTTATGCATGAAGTTAATTGTAGTAGAATGTGCCATTCATTCAAAATTTAATTAAAACTAAAATGTTAGGAAATTTGGTGACGTTAATTTGAAAGATTATTGGGTAATTAGTCTGCCTACTTTAATAATTCAGAATAACTGCAATTTTTTTTAACATAGCAGACGACAGTCCATGCCGCCTTGAATATTGGTCTATAGTTAATGCTGTTTACATGCTATGTGTTGATTTAATCTGTATTTGTATTTTCAGGTACGACAGAAGTAACTTTTTAATTGCTGGGGTTGTCCTTTTTTAAAAGTTTTACCACGCTAAGCTCGCCTCAAATATACGAACATTTATTTTACTGCAATGACAAAGCTTGTGCAGTAAATCTGGTAAGGAAAAGTTACTCTTCATATTATTTGTATAAATATTTATTTATGATCACACGTCAGAGTAGCGTGGAGCTTTGAAGTATTTATTTTTGTACTAGGTATATACCATTAGACTTTTACGTTATTTTTTAATCCGCAACTCTAGAAAGCATCGTCATGCTTACGAAAGCATCGTAATCTGCTGCCAAACTCAATTTTGTATGGGGCTGCAACTTCTAAATTTCGTTATTGTCTTTTTTTTTTTTTTGTTACACTACAGTGAAATTCCAATATTTCGCATCCCGATTATTCGTATATCCCGCTAATTCGTGTAAATTAGTCGGTCCCTTGAGAAAATCCCTTTAATTCGTAAAAAAACCAATGCATTCCGGTCCCCTCGATAATGCGTATTTATTTTGGCGCTCGAGCTCAATTAAAACTTCTTATAACTCTCATCTCCCACTTAAAATTTTCGTTAACTCGTAATGTTTGTAACCATAGACTGTACACCAGCTCTAGATTTATGCAATTCGGGCAGGGTAAAAAAGACCGGAAGGGTACTGAGGGATGCATGACGGTTTGAAGAGCAGGTAATGACGCTGAGTAGGCTGTGAGGCAATGTGTCTGTGATTCTCAGAACTAAGAGGCGCCTTGGTGTCCGGCCTAGGGTTATGAGAGGGTAGGAAGGAGCAGAGCGAGTGAAATGTTAGTCAGTTATGTCTTAGCCATGCCTCCGAAAAGAGCAAATACGTGTCTTTCCATTAGAGAAAAAAAATAAATCATTAACGCCGTGCCGGTGGTGATAAACAAATTGACGTATCCAAACGTTATAAAGTTCCTCCTTCCACAATAACATCAATTCTGAAGAACAGGGACAAAATCGTCTCCCAGACATCAGACAGCAAAGTAAAGCACTTTAAGACTGGTGAGTATCCACAACTAGGAGAGAATTTATAAAAGTTGTTTGCGCAAGCACGGAATTCGAATGTACCAGTTGGAGGAAACATTTTAAGAGAAAAAGCACAAGTTTTCGCAGAAAAAATGGGAATTAAAGACTTTCGTGCGAGTGATGGTTGGTTTGATAGGTTTAAAAAAAGGCACAGCATAAAATTCAAGAAGCTAAGTGGGGAAAGTGCGAGTGTATCGGCCGACGTTTGTTCTGAGTGGAAATACGAATTGGGAGAAATAATCTATTCTTATGAGCCCAGCAACATTTTTAATGCCGATGAGACTGGGTTATTTTATAAGTGTCTCGCCGACCGATCAATGTGTTTTAAGGAAGAAAAGTGCCATGGCGGAAAAAATAGTAAAAAACGTGTAACCATATTGTTAACCCGCCAACATGGATGGATCTGAGAAATTGAGACCGCTCATGATAGGTAAATCAGCCAAACCAAGATGTTTTAAAAACATAAAAACTTTTCCGATGACCTATCGTGCAAACAAAAAAGCGTGGATGACGGGCGAATTATTCAAGGAATGGATACGATCAGTGAATGCTGATATGGAGAAAAGGCAGCGAAAAATTCTACTTTTCATGGATAATTGTACGGCCCACAACAATACCCCACCGCTCAGTCATGTTAATGTTGTGTTTTTGCCTGCCAACACTACTTCTAAGCTGCAGCCTCTAGACCAGGGCATAATTAAAACGTTCAAAACCTTTTACCGCAAGGAAGTAGTGATGCAACTCCTTGACAGCATCGAGGATGGGCAGGATCATAAAATCACCTTATTTTCAGCCATGAACATTGCTCACAAGGCGTGGCAAAGTGTTAGCGAAAGCACAATAAAAAACTGTTTTTGTGCTTGTGGATTTACGAAGGTGGAACTTTCATCAGCAGTTACTGAACAAGACATGGAATGCCCTGTGAATTGGAATTGTCTTCCTCAAAATGAAGAAAATTCTATAACATTTGAAGATTTCGTCCATTTTGACGATGGCCTAGCGGTATCGGGGATTCTAACAGATGACGAAATTTTGGCTCCATCTCAGGACATTGATGGTGAAGGTGATGACGAAGATGATGTGCTGACAATTACACCTAAAGTGGCTAAACAATACATCAACAACGTGCGCCATTTCTTAGCGAAATCAGACGTTGGCGATGAAGTATTTTCTGCTTTGAACATGCTTGACAAAGCCATCGATGCTACCCGTCTGCAAGGCTTGCACCAAAAGAAAATTACAGATTTTTTTTAAACGTACATTTTTAATGTTGTTTTTATTGATGTAATTATTGATTTATGTATACATATGTATACACAAATATGTAGCCATGCATTTATCATTACATATTAATGCAAATTTGCATTAATCTCGTTATTATGTATTTTTCTTTTTTTGCTTCCGATTATTGGTAATCCCGCTAATTTGAATATCTAGATAATTCATATTTAACACTCAGTCCCTTGACAATACGAATTATCGGGATTCTACTGTATAACTGAAATGTTTTTACTATCTGTAGACATGATACGAAACAAATGTATTAGATGTTTAACAAGTAGAATGGGTAGATTCTGTCTGCTATATAAATAAACCGATAGCAGATAACTGCACCAACTGTATTGACTGTAATGAAATTAGTAACAGTGTTTTCAATACGCTGTTGACAGCTATGGACTTCAATAAAAACGGATACTTGTATGTTCATGTTTCGCAATTTTAATGACTTTGTCACCCAAAATGGAATTTTCCACTACCAGACAAAAATTTCACTCGCAGTTTTCTGTGAACAGAATTAGTAAAGACTTCATTGTAAGTGTTCTGAACATGGGAATACGTCTTTGAAGTAATACGGGAGCAAAAAAACAGGAATGATTTTTCTTGCCACGACCAATATTTCTAAGCCCTTCAACACAGCCACGTGTGACAATTAACGTTTGCATTTGACGCATGACGGTGTCTTGCCTACCCTAGACCATGCTACCCTAGCCGTGCGATCACCAACTATACCGTACAATTCAGCACCCTCAGTGCAGCTCAGCGTGCGCCACGAACGAGTGCAGTGCGAGTGCAGTGTTAGTGTCCGCGCACGTTCCCATTCACCCCCTGACATATAACCCGGCCGGGAAGGGAAGAAAACTTCACCTCTTCTGTGCGGATGCCAATGTAAACTCCATTTCATGTAAGTTCGCTAAATCTTAACAGTTCTAGAAACGTAGCGGAGTGACCATGTATTCTTTCGCTACAGCTGTTCTATCTTTGAAGAAAATAAACTGTGTTAACAAATGGTATGATCAATGACCATTCCAACTTACTTTCTTTTTGTTATGGCCAAGTTGTACTGCTGGGGCTCTGTTTGTTTTATTGCGGGTGGATGGGGTTTGGAAGAGACTTTAATGTATTTCATAAGACGGAATTCTTTTGCAGCAATTCTTATGAGACGGTATAATTTTGAATTACTTACGTATTATTTTATTGAACAGTAGAAAATTGTGTTCGTAAGGAAGTAATGCTCAAATTACTATAATCTGTAAAGTTTTAACCTCGCCGAAAGAAGAAAACACGATAAATATTACGTTGTTCGTACCGATGCGAACAATTAACACACTGCGTATGTACGTAAATATTTTTGGCGAAGTTAACACTTGCTGAATTTTCCATGTAATAAACGCGTTATTTTTAAATTACAAAACAGCATTTCAATTGTGGTTTTCTAGGCTACATACACTTATTACATTCTAATAGCCGTTTCGAAATACATTTATTACAAAACACTTTGACTTACGGTTCGTGATTCCTATTTGCAACTCCTGAATACGTTCTGTGGTAATACTTGGATATGTTTGTCTGTCAGTGATACCAATTAATTTGCAGAATCATTCAGTAAATGCGACACGTCACCGGTTCCCCGAAGCTAATAAACTGCGGGACAAAAATACACGTTGGCACTTCATAACACACAATGTTACCGAAAATGCCAGACCAAGCCATGCACGTGTCGATAACATTTCATTCCACGAAAAAAACTCACTACAAAGGCACCCATACAACCAACTATGCTTAATGAAACTAAACACAAAAATCATTACCTACCGATAAAATATTCCGATAACACCGGCAAGGAACTAGCATAAACGTGACGGAAAAAGATCGCATGCACAGTGGCGTCCGCAGAGCTGCAAAAGTTTTACTGACCGTAACTGCCCCTTTTCTCTGCCATAATTGCAAAATATATTTTTTAACAAATTCGATGAAAGCAACAAAAAATTGTACGTTACTTTAAAAACATCGTTAAAGCCACAAATGTTTTAAGTATAATTTGACTTTTCAATTACAACCTTCAGTTCTAATACTATTTTCTTCCAGAATGACCATCGATATCGCCAACATAACAACATACATCCCACAACAAATCATCATTATCATCAGCTGATACAGTACTTTGCAAAGGAGAGCATTTACATTTTACATAGTGTGTAGGTTGGTCACATTGTCTGTCAAACTTTAGTGTACTTACGTGAAATGCAGCAAACCAGCGGTGACCTCTGTGGCGAGGTCGCTCAACAAAGAAGCAGGTTCGAATTCGCGGAAACTAATGTTAGTAGTTATAAATTGTAGGTTCACCGCCACCAGGATGCTGGATGCGAATGAGGGGACGAGTCAGCGACCATCTTGGATGATGTCACGCAGCCCTTGTTTCACATCTTTCCCTCAAAATTTTCTGTTTTCCCTCAAAAACATTTAAAATCTGCAGAATTTTCCTCAAAACCAGTAAAATCTCCTGCAAAAATTGCGTTTTGCACAATGCGGCTGGCACTTGCACAATTTCCGCCGATGACTCTACAATGTGGCAAAGTGACTCCTTTTTGGGGAACGAGGGTGTGAGGGTTTACCCTGACATTCACTCTCTGTCATTCCATGCCAGCACCATTCGTATTGTCTGAAGAATGTTCGAGTTTATTGCCCCATCATGCAACTTCTCTCATATCTGCCAGTCTCTCCAGCCTGCTCTATCCCTTGGGGGTTTTCTCATATCCCTTCCAGCCTCCTTTATTTTCTCTCTTGTGTTCTTTCTCATGCTCCCTCATTCCTTCCTGTATCTCTATTGACAATTATATCCATTGGGGGTTTTCTCATATTCCTTCCAGTCTTCTTTATTTTCACCCTTTCCTTTCTCTTGCTTTCCGAGCCCTCCATCTTGGATGTTCCTTCATCACCGTCGGCTGCTACCACCTAGGTTTCTCATATTCCTTCTGGTCTCATTTCACCGGGCATCCTGACAGGAACGAGTCTCACGTTCTGTCTATCCACATTGGTTTTCTCATATTCCTTCTGGTCTCCTTTCACCTGGCTTTCTGGTGGGGATGAGTCCCATTCTCTACCATTCCAACTTGGTTTTCTCATATTCCTTCTGGCATCCTTTCACCTGGCGTCCTGGCGAGACGAGTCTCATGCCCTTTCATTCCAACTTGCTTTTCTCATATTCCTTCTGGGCTCCTTTCACCTGGCATCCTGGCGGGGACGAGTCTCATGCTCTATCATTCCACCTTGGTGT
>NQII01015534.1:4523-18254 GCA_002778355.1 Clitarchus hookeri
GGGGGGGGGGGTGGAAAGCGTCCATACAACACCAAACAGTATTGTTGTTGGAGTATGTCTGTTGGTTTCGAGCCTCCGCGACACACGGTGCTAGGTTTGGTGATGGACTCTTGTCGCTCGAGTAACTCTTGGGGAAGCAATGCGGCGTATTGCCGGCCCCAGGTGGTAGTTTGGAAGGGTTGAAGCTCGCTAACTAAGGGACGATGGTCTGTTCCGCCTAGTAAGAGGACTCGAAGCGCGTTCGTAGAGGTTGGATAGGCGTCGGCCCCATCAAGACGGCGCTTGCAGATTCAACTCTGTACGATGCTGTTGATAGGTGAGGTGGTATCCACGCCCACCCACCGTGATTGGGAGGAGCGTAATATTCTTATATTGGATTGCATTCAGCTGCAGTCAATTAGAGCACGGTAGTGCCTACATCATTGTCTGGCAAACAGACTTCGGTGGGATCTGGCCTGTGTGCACAGCATGGATTACTCAAACATCTGAAGTGGCAAAACAATGCCTGACGCGGCTTCGTGGCTGTATCAAGACTAGTGCTGGCTGCTGTGCACGCCACTGTTGCTCTGGATTTTACTCCTGTTTTACCTCAAAGGCACAGGCACAGGAGACTCGACTGCCCACGCACTGTGCAATACGGCACAGAAAAGATGTCCCCGAGCGATGTGGCACAGTGGTAAACATTCAGACTAGCATTCGAGAAGCAGTGGGCTCCAATCCCGTTGCGGCCGTTATATTTTCGGTTCTTGATGGTTTGCTAAAAACCCTCCAGTCAGCGAGACGTTGAGGCCTACCTATCTACATCCGTTGGTATTTATTCCTTATTTTACAGTTTACAGCATTATACTTAATGCATTAAAAACATGTCACGTACATTGATGACTATTACACGACGAGTAGACTATGTTGACTATTTAGAATTTTTTCCTAAGGACCATGAATGCTATAGTGATATTTGCATTCATCTTTGCATGCGAACATAAGGAACTCCGACAAGTTTATTACTGTTACGGCATGGAAAGTTTTGTTTAATTAAAATTACGTTACTGGCGTCGTAAGTGGCCGGCAATGGCGTTGTAAAAACTTCTCGTTTCTTGTATGTTCTTGATAACTCCGAAAGAAAACTTCAATGACGTATGTAGGTACATGTGTAATTGTTTTTAAATATAACGTTACAAACATTTCTTATTTTCCTATATTATCTCTCTAAACGCAACGTTTGCTTTCCATAAGGTTTACGTAAGGCAGTTTTTGGGCACTTATCGACTTCCTGCTGAACGTTATTCTTTCGAGTCATCCGTCCCTAACATTTCGCACTTGACTGTGTGTTTGAACTGTGATTTTCACAGACTTATCGTGGTTGCAGAGAAATTTATAATATGAAATAGTAAAACAATTTTTATATGTGATTGTGTCTTAATGTTAAGTATACATGCAAGTTTTCGTTAAATGAGTAAATAATGCCGGATTCTTACTAATGGAAGTCTGATCGCACGTGAGGGACCAGTGTTATTTCAGGACTCGACACGAAATGCGCGTGTTTTGACAGTCTTGAAGTCACCAGAAGTTGTCGTCAACTTGAAAGTCAGGCACGGAAGTGGAGGAGGGGCTTATAAGAAGGAATGTTATGTCTACGCCGTGTGATAGAAAATGCAAATTTCCACTTCGGGTTTCCAGCCTGCGAACGCATCGGGTGGGGTCTCGGGCGAGACACGGAATTCGCGCACGCGGAAAAGAGGGGAGAAGTGAGCTTGCTGTTTAACTTGAAATTACGGTCCTGAGAGGTTGTGCGTCACGTTACATGAAATATTCATGGCCGAATTCCATCTTCCTCCACTCGCCGGAGATGGCTCGGAGGGTGCGGAATTATGCAAACACTTACATACTTTCCTCACCTATCACGGGAACCCTGCCCACGCCTCACAACACCTTTCTATTTACGCTAACAAGTTGCTCCGCCCACTAGCAAGAGTCCTTTACAACTTATAAATATTTAAGGACTTCATGAGTTGAGAGATCTGGGTGGCTCTTAACAACGACGTCTTGAGGGTGAAATGAGGTGGGAATGGAGCAGCGCCGGAATGCAAGGGCCGGGGGAAACGGGAGATCACCGAGAAAACCTGCCATCCAGCGGCATCGTCCGGCACTATTCCTACGTGAGAAAATCCGGGAGTGGCCCGGCCGGAGATTGAGCCCGGTTCGCCTTGGTGGGAGGTGGGCAGTCTATATGATCGGCCGCCGTGGCCCACTACAAGAACTTCATATTAATACATTAGTTTATGAGGGAACTGGCTGCTTTTAAAAATAAAAATCTGAGTGACCGAGCTACTGCATTTTTGTGATGATAAAGAGTCCTCAATGCTTTAGGTTCCTTCGCTTTTAGTATATATCCATTCATTGCACGTTCGATGTAAAAGAATTTGCGTTTTAAGTTATTTCAGAAAACACCGTGGAAGGTGAGGTACATATAGGTACCAAAAATGGCCAAAGAGCTGGCGGTAAGCAGTTGTTATATTAAGGGCTTTCATATTTTCATAATATGCCATATACATTTTTTTTTAGTCCCGCAAGAATTGTACACACGCAAAATACTTCGTCTTAAAACCGGTGCGTATGCAACGTGAGCATTTAACAAGGGCAATTGGTTCTAGATTCCCTTAACGATTGTGCGAGGTCTGCCTTAGCAGCTGTTTATACCCGGCGTAGCATTTGTTGCCGTATAAAGCTGGTATTGATACNGATTGTGCGAGGTCTGCCTTAGCAGCTGTTTATACCCGGCGTAGCATTTGTTGCCGTATAAAGCTGGTATTGATACGACAACCTGTCCTATTTCCCGTGGCTGGTTCCATACCAACTTTCGTAGCTGGCCTATCACACTGCAGTTTTAGAGCGAACGTCGCTACCCGTGGGTACTATTTGAAACGAATTGATGAAGAAACCGAAAAGGACTCCTGCATATTGACTATAAGTCTGTGAAGTTGGAACTCATTCAATGCCTTTAAAACTCGACAAAGACGAAAAATATTGAAGTTAACAACGTTTAATTGTTTAATTGTTTTGTTGAAAACCGTACTAAATAATTAAAACATTAAATATTAAAACTGTGTTGCCAGCGATTTTCCTTATATGAATTACTCGTTAGTTTATTTAAACTTGTAGGTATACGTTTGAGCTGTTGGTGTAGTGGAAGTCGCGGTACGCGCATGTAGTGTTTGTTTTTATTTTATTTTTCGGTTCGAAACTCTACCGGGAACACTCTATTTTTTTATTTATTGTATTCTGTTTTCTGCTAAAAGCCGATAACAATTTCACGTCAAGAAAAGCTCAATTATGAGAAAGGTATGAAATTAATTTGTAAAACTCTTAACGTTATCATTTTTAAATGCCGAACGTACCACGTCAATAAGTACTGAACTGACGTAACGGCCAGGAGTGATAANTTAACGTTATCATTTTTAAATGCCGAACGTACCACGTCAATAAGTACTGAACTGACGTAACGGCCAGGAGTGATAAGGCAATATCAAAACGTGCTTGGTTGTATGTGCTTGTAAATAAATTTTTGGTTCATGACAATAAGTGGTACGTATAAAAGTTACTAAAAATTGTTTATGTTGTACGATATCGGTGCCACATTTAACATTGTGTTGATATAAGTTTGCATGAAAACACACATTAGTATTTAGACAAAACAGATAATTACCTTAAATAAAATCGGTGGTTAAAAAAATGGGAGAAATAAACCACATTAAAAAATGTTTTCGTGGAACACGTATTTATAACGACCACAAAATACCTACATTCTCAAATAGATAAGAAACTAATAAGTAATATATAAATATTTTAAAAAGATGCAAGACGTGGTTGAGTATAACAATGCATACCCATGTACGTAAAAAGACGTGAAATTAACTTTATCTGAAAGAGTTTTATCTCTAGACGTGCCGTGTAGCTGCTGCAGAGGTGGCCGGAGTCATGGTGTTACTACATGCAGTATTCAGAAGTTGGCAGCTGTGCATAAGATGTACTTTGCCCTTCCTGCTGAATATGCAGCGGATGAGTGCGCTGCCCACCTGGAACCTAAGAAAGCAGGCGAGCAGCTCGGTCGCATACAGCGGTGGCTTCATGCTACTTACATGAAATTTTTTAATCCAACAGAGATTGATTGCTTATTCATTTATCATGTAAATCTTTAATAAGTTGCTTAAATAATTCACGAATACATATATGTTATACTAGCTGTGTCCTCGGATGCGCTCGCGTGGACTACAGAATTATTGTTTAGAACAGTAAAAACACTTATTAGTATTTCTCTGTAATAGATAGATATATGCTACCGCGGAGATTTTTTTTAGGTCTTTTTATTCTACACAATTCTTTACTACATTATATTGTTCCATCTTTAACGGTTTAGACAGCGTATTGCAAGAAAGCGTGTTGGCGGCAAACTTTTTTCCGACTTGATTCATTATTATCGTCACTGCTTATTCCTTATAATACTTTACGTAACAAAATATATACTAAAACCTAGCCAAAGAAAATTGATATGAATTAAAAAAAAACGTAAATCGGATACGTGGTTCTCGAGTCATAAGCGCACTAACTGACAGACATAGAGATGTTGAGTTTTATAATATGTATAGATCATACAAACTTTAATACGCCANATAAGCGCACTAACTGACAGACATAGAGATGTTGAGTTTTATAATATGTATAGATCATACAAACTTTAATACGCCAGAAAAGAAACACACTTTTGTCTTTAGCCCATTCGAGAATACACACAAGGGCACAGTGACAAGAGGGTCAAGGTTCGAAACTTGAGATAAAATATACACGTTACCTTACTTAAGGAAGAAATATATACGTTATCATATTGATTTATGAAAAACAGACATAACCTACTGATTTGTAAAAAACAGACATTACATACTGGTGGGGACAAACAGAACATACTGACGAAAAAAATGATACCTGTCACCATACTGATTTGTGAAAAAAAGACAACACATGCCTTAAAAAAGTAAAACTCTCGTCACATATATTCCAAAATATTTAAAACAAAATTAAAGCTAGCGCACAGATAAAATATGATATATAGAAGTCTCTGCACCGTCCATTCATAATCAGCTTCACATAAGTTAAAAATGCTTGAAATATTTCGCGCGCAAAACATAAATTATAGAATAAATATTTATTATGTCAATCACATCAAATGTGAAACAACAAACTGTAAAAAAAAAAGTGTATGTTCTCGTTAGTACACCCAAAAAAACATGCATACACCAAGTTAAGAATATATATGTATGAAATGTTTCATAGTTTTACTCCAGCTTCAAATATTTAGAGAATTGATCTCGCACCCATGATCACATACCTAACAGCCCGCAGGCGTTGGAGACAACAGGGATAGAAATGAAAGAACGAGTTTCTCAGCACACGTGAGACAATTTCCTATATTAAAAATTATATGTTAACATTAAAGTAAACTTTTAGCATGGTTTTTATGCCAAAATGTCTTTCTCGGCGATCCAGGAGTCGTCATGTTTGGAGTGTCCCAGCCATCGCACATGACACGTGATTATTACGTTATTCCAGCACCTTCTCAACCAAATACACATCTGGAAACTGCATAGGCCAGATATATTTGGTGTAAAATAAGCCAATGATGGGTTCCCTGCATAGGTCCTCGAGGTAATGAATGTTATGTTTTTTTTTCATAAATCATTATGGTAACATGTATATTTTTTTCATTAGTAGGATAACATGTATATTTTTCTCATGTGTCAAACCTGGATCCTCTTATCAGTGTGCCCTTTTGTGTAATCTCGAATGGGCTAAAAACAATAGTGTGTTTCTTTTTTCTGGTGTATCAAAGTTTGTAAGATAAAATAAATACGCATTCGTGAATTATTTTTCAACTTATTAAAGATTTACATGATGAATGAATATGCAGTCGCTCCCTGTTGGAAAAATAAATATTTATTCTAGAATTTATATTTCATGTGTGAGATATTGCAAGCCTGGTTAGCTAGCGTTAAGCTGCCGCTGTAGGAGAGCGAACTGCACACCTCCATTCCCAGGCAGACCGGCTGGCCGCTGCGAATACAGCAAGAGGGGCACATTCCAACTCACGGCTACCAACTCGTGAATACTGCATTCGGTGCCAACCTCAACTCCGGCCGTCTCTGAAGCTGATGCATGGCACATCTAGAGATAATTTTCGAGGCCACCTTCATTTACAAAGGCTTTTACCTCTAATACTTAATGTATTTAAACAAATTATTACATTCATACACGTAAAATACACCATACGTTATTTTAGTGATAGCCAGAGCCTCAATAAAGATTTCTATATTTTTGTTTCTTTAAATTATAACAAAACTGATGTATCCTAATTTTTTCTTTACCAAGTGTTTTTTTAACTTATGTGAGCAGGACATAACTCGAGATAAAAAAAATTGGCTAATCACATTTATTTATGCACACATCACAATATTTTGCTTATTCTGCATAATACAAGGAATACTTTTTTTAAACGAGTTTCTTCTCCGAGTCATGTATGGCAGTACACATACGTAATAATTTTTTTTAAGTACCATGGGTTCCTCGTAGTCATTTTTTAATGTACCACAGGTTATTATATCTCCACAATCATAGGGTTTCAGCACTGCATGGAGCACAAGCAATATATTTGATTTTTACACTCGTGAAGTCTTGTGGCATACGTCTCGAAGAGCTGTCGAAACGGCGGGCAGCGGCAATGCTTGCGAAGGTCTACAAAGTTCGTTCCGATGGGGCGAGCATTGCAAATCGCCGACTAATGGCGTCAAACAAACACATGCACAGGATAATAGGGAATGATAACATAGTCCAGCATTGCCGGAATTTCCTCGTACTAAACGTGTCCCTCGTCCCACCTTAGTCCGTACGTTTCGTACGTCTGTAGGCGATACATCTGTTGTGTGGTGCGGTCGAGGTACTTCCATGGGCACGGCGGTAAAAAAAAGAAAACTTTGGTTTTCTCGTCTCCGTCACTGTACATGATGGTAATCTACTTCGTGGTGTGCAAGTTTAACAAGCGAGACAGAACCTTGGATGTTGCAAAACATTTAATACGATTTTTGTTATATAAAAAAAAATTAAGCTCCCGTGCACACACCGATTTTCACAATTTTTTACAAAGTCATTTAAAACTTCATAGAGGTTCATACAATTTGGGAACCTGTGTTCTGGGTTTGGTTTTCTCGCTGGGTAGAACTTGCCACAACACTTCTCAAAGGGGAGCATCTTCCACGGGTATAGTTTGCAAGTACATAACTTGCATTGGGGACATCGTCTTCTATGGGGAGGGAGTCTTTTACTGGGCGGGTGTCTTTTACTGGGAGGGTGTCTTCTACGGGGACGTCGTCTTCAATGGGGACGTCGCCTTCTACGGGCGCAGACGTAGCGATCTACTCGGCAGGCCTTGCACCAACCCCTGCGATGCGGTGTGTCGGGGAACCGAGGTGGTGCAGCCCTCGAAATACGCCTTTTACGGAAGGCAGTCCTGTATGACTTCATCCTTCTGCAGGTAGGACAGCAAATAATTTAATATGGTCGAAATTTCGTAATGTGCAGAGACCAGGAGAAATTATTTCGCCAGGTATGGTAACTTATCCCGTTTGTCCAAGGCACTTAAAGAATGCTCTCTTCCAAATGTCAAAATGGCCGAATGGATGTTATGGCCGCTCAGACAACACACGTGCATTTCTAAAAGCGAGAAAAATAACTACTTTCCCGAGGGGGCTCGGGATGCGTCTTATAAAAAGGTTTTGAGGGGAAAAAAATTGTCCGCCCTCGCGATTAAAGTAGGCGGCTGATTGGTCGGAACACAGGTTACCGGAAAAACCCTAGTAATTAGACAATGAAAAACATTATCGGAGCAATTAAATATATTTGAAAGGGGTGAAGGAGAACAGGCTAATTGGGTGAACGAATGTGAGAGACAAACTCCAGTAATGTATAAACAAATGACAATCGAAAAAAACGAAGTTGGCAGACGGTGGCTGTGACGCCTACCAAGATGGCAGACTGCACTGACCAAGATGGCGGAATGAGTATGGTTGGAGGAGGATTTGGTAAATTTCCAGAAAATTATTATATTTTAAATACATTATTTTTTTAATATTTTTTAAAATGATTTTAACACAATTTTGTACAAATGTTTTTAAAAAATTTTACTTTTATTGTATTTCTTTAATGGGGATTTTTTTTTTATTTTTTTTACTTTTAAGGGTCAAAGATTAAAGGTCAAAGTTGAAAGTCACATGGAACCAATATGGCGTTTAGCTTCAACGTAAAACACCAAGGTATATGACTCTACATAATCATACTACTTACATGTTTTAAGAAACCTTTTACTTTAACATAATTTATTTCTCTGATATTATTTATTTCAGTATTTCAACTCACCGATTAAATTTAAAGTTAATTATCTGTTTTGTCTAGATACTAATTTTTTTTGCATGCAATCTTAAATCAATACACTGTTATTTGTGACACAGGTATAAATTTTAATGAAAGTGTTTAGTAAGTTTTATAAGTGCAATTTATTCACAAGAATCAGAAATTTATATACGAGCAGACAACTATCATGCAATATAATTTTTTTTTTTTTGCAAATTGTATTTATTTTATTTTCAGAGTTAAATGCTTTGCATAACAAGTAGACAGAAATATGTTTGGTGTTTAGAACAACGGAACCTTACATTTGTCTGGCTGCAGCACTAACTTCACAGAGCATCGATTAACTGACCAAGGATGGATTTAAAAAAAAAACCTTAATTACGGCTTTGGAAATTGAATCTCTCACACCTGGAAGCACGCATGTTTGCTCCGGAAACAGTAAATTCACCGCGTCATCGATGCTGTGGTCAGGTTCAGATATTCGTCGATGTTTACTCATCTGGGAGGAGCTGGGTTCGGGTACAGTCTTACGTTTGGAGCGGGGTCTCTGAGAGGCTGCTCGTTGATTCGAGGCGACAGGTTGCTGTACTACGGTGGCTAAGTCTACCAACTCCGACGAAGACGTATCTACGATGGCGGCCTTCGAGGTACGCAGATCTCATGTTGATGACACACAGTTTGGCGCATGCAGGGGTGATTTGTCTCGACATATTGCAGCAGCTACCACGTCGTCAAGCGAGCATGGTAGTATGGTGTCTTCGCGCATTTAAAAAACACAATACTTGAAGCTGCCTGGGTACAGTCTATCACCTGCCGGCAAGGATCGAATGAGTCGGGATCCCCAGGAGCGATCCAGTCCTAATTACCGTCTTACGCCTCTTCATACTCACTGACCTTGCTATCGGACCAGCAACTATAGGCAACGCGACTTAGTCCAGTATTAAGTGATGATACGCTCTTACCGTATGGAAGCCAGCAATGTTGTCCTTCTGCCACTAACTGTATGCTCGTCGAAGTAGCGGGGCCTGCTTTATATAGGACTGGTTACAAAATCGTGACGCCGCCTCCATCTCGGAAGTCTGTCATGACGTCTTTTCATGATATCGGTTAGCAGGAACAGGAAATTTGAGACGGTCCCGTTAAAAGTATTGAAACATTTAGAATTGCTGCAAATTACTTCACCTTCCACGACTGCACTGTCTATTTTGTCGTCGTTGGACGATGCACACGCGTGCTCTGAATCCAAGTCAGTGCTATATCAATTACACACATATTACAGAACTTATACCTCTTTCATTTATATACCGCACTGGCCAGAAACAATATTTGATAGCTTGAATTGAGGACTACGTAATAATTCGTCTCAGTACACAGTACACAAATGTGATGCACAGGGAGTGTCTAATGTTGGCATCCACCCACCTCTGTCTTTACTACTATGCATCCCGTGCCATATACCGTTACAGCCTTCGAGAATTTCGTCTGGCCAGGGCGAACTGCAAAGTTCAATGTAGCACTCTCCTTCATCACATATGAAGCTTGCTAAAAGCAGGGAGGCATCTGGCGGTGAAAATATATTCCATCTGAGCCGAAAAGGAATATTCCCATTGCACATTTGAAAATATGTCAAGCTGCGAACCTTACCAAACTCATATTTATACAGATGTCATGTTCTACACTGTGTTGGCTTCTATAGACATAATCATATCGCGAATTAGGATCGAACATGCTGTGGTCGACATCTTACGCTGGGCGAGGATCTGGAAGCATATCAATTTCCTCTCCTTCAGATCCGCTGTAGTCATCGACTTTAAACTGATGCTCTGCTGGCTGTGGCGGATAGTAGNATCAATTTCCTCTCCTTCAGATCCGCTGTAGTCATCGACTTTAAACTGATGCTCTGCTGGCTGTGGCGGATAGTAGCCACGAGACTGGTAAACTCCTTGCAACCATCGCATATGCAGACTGGAAGTCATGCTTGCTGGTGAGACTGAGAACTGGCGATCGGGCCAGTTGCCACTGCTTATATGGCCAAAGGCTATTCAAGGTGGCTGCCAGCTCACGTCATCGTTTTAAGATAGGTTTCACACATGAGTGGTGAGCACAAGGTCTGCCATACCATCTTCCTACGGTCCAGGATGGCGGTGTGCTGGTTGTCATATCAATGCACCGTACATATAATTTCATCATGGCAATCGCCCGTCTTTAACTCGAAATTGATTGTTCCTGCACCACAGATTTNCATCATGGCAATCGCCCGTCTTTAACTCGAAATTGATTGTTCCTGCACCACAGATTTGACTCCGCGGTTCTTCTTCAGCACGCGATATCAGTTGACTTGTAGTGATAGTCATCGATTCATACAGCAAATTTGCCTGCACCAGGTAGTTCAAGACGAAAAATGTATGCGTTGTCACAGAGGCCATGGGTTTGGAAATGTACGACGTGGGACATAATAAACTTCTCGGTTCTTAATTTTATTGAGATTTATTTTCCATTTTTTCGAGTTAAATAATATTCAAGGTCACAAACACAATTTTAAGGTCAAGATAACCAAGATCCATTAAGGTGAAGGTTACTTAGATATAATATTGTGCGCGGGTGCCATCACAACATGTCCACCCCATACCGCCTCGACAACCGAGGTGGCTGGTTGCCCCTGGCTCCTTCCTACGAATCCTGCACTCGGCTAACTACTACTATAGGAAATGCAATTGCCGAAGGGGTCAGTATACAGAATGCATGAATTCGATACAGTATTTTGAGTAATTACCTGTCAAAGCCACTATTTTATTGTTTATGATATACACATACTATTAACCCAGAACGTTCACATAGCTGAAACAGAAATTTATATTAATCATAACAACCTACCTTAAGATATGATTATAGAATTTATTTTTATTGTAGAGGTGGACGTGAAAATATAAGGCCCTAGGTTGAATCAACATTTCACAGTTTTAGACATAACGCACATTTGTATATTTCTCGAGGAACCCAATGAGATTTTTTTCCTTTTATTAGAAGAGATTTATTTCTTTGCTTTGGATTGTTTTTGTTTGAGAGACCTGTTAACTTAAAGAAATGTGAATTGTTTACATTTATCCATATGAAAACAATGCAGCCAAAATGTTGAAGTCAGTATTACTCACAGTATCTAAAATGTGAGCTGTCGACAAAAAAAAAATCAATTTTTTTGGGCTTTTCCTTATGTATTTATCGAAACGTCCGAGTCAATGTTCGAGGCACAAATTTTAACTAGTTTGTAAATGTAAATTTTTGTGACGTTCAAATGGTGAATAATAGCTTTAACAAGCAACCCCTAACCATCTCCCATTGTTCTCATCTCATGCCATTCAAGGAAAGCGATTTAATTGTAGCTCGTGGTACTTGAGTGGACCAAGATTCTACACTCTCTGGAAGCTCGCAGCAAATGTAGACCTTGAAAGTTTCCACAATGCCACCGACAGAACTATTAAGTACTTCAGTTCAGAGAAGTCAGAGTACTTGCGCGCAGGGCTCTGAAATTAGCTGGGCGGAGTGGCTACGTCACAGTGCAACTTGGTGACCTTAAACTTTCCTTATTAGTGACACTGGTTAAGCCCCCTGGCCCCTCGATCCCCAGGGCCTCTCCTGTGAGCTAACAAGGCCCGGTCCCCTAAGAGCCGGACCGCATATAAGTTCCTATAGGCTATTCAAGGTAAATTAAGCACTCTTTGAAACCCTCTCATTAGCAATAATATTCAATTAATATAATTGATTGTAGATATATACGTTAACTTTCGAGTCCGATGAAATATATACACTGTGTTTATTACTTACATGGCAATATTTATTTTAATGTGTTGGAAAGATAAAAAAAATGGCTGATAAGAGAAAAGTAACGAGGACCTAAAAAGTGCTCACGTTACCGTGAACAGCCTATAGCAAACTCTACCACGTGGTGAGGAAGTACCGTGCACGACTATACCATTTATCGAACCCAAGTATGCTACAATATTTTTTGAATAGCATTTTAATATGTATTTACATGATACATTTCTGAGTGATCTACACTGTGATAGTACAAAATATTGGTATGCGTGGCTGCTTCGCCTCCGTGCCCTTCCCCTCCTCCTTCCGAAGTTCCAACCCCAGGATAACATCTCCAGTACCCGTCTGAGGGGAGACGGAGCCACAATATGGGTCGCGATAATGCTAACGGGACTGACATAATTTCCGTCTCAGGAAGAATGAACAACTTGGAACCTTAATTCGCGAACTTTCTGGTCATCGCCTCCCTCAGCGCTAGTCGAGGCGCGAAGAACATTCGGGGTCAGCTCATCTGAGTCACATAAGAGGCACGCCGCGTGACTCTGTGTCGGCAGTCTTGCGTTGCCATTAGTGTCAGGTGCGTACGACAAAGGGAAACACCAGGCGACAGCGCAGTGATTAACTAGTGCAGTGTGCGGTCTTCGGGACGAATGGTGATGGCACTGTCACCTGTAAATTCAGTGTGCAACCATCGGGAGAGCAAAAACTGAGTCTGACCGGCTGAACTTGTGGGACTTGTGGGACTTGATTTCTGAGTGTCGGACATTTGGAATTGCGTGAATGTACGGAATTGGACATTTTAATCGTATATGAGTAGCAAATATGTGAAAATGTATTAACCTTAGGTAATCTGAAGAAAGTGATAAGGATTTTAATTACATTTGAAATCGTCACAAACATTGCGATCATTATTATGAACTGTAAGTGTTATTAGAAGGGACATACCATTGCAAATATATTACGAAATTAAAATTAGTCCTTTTAATTTTATTAAGAACTAAATTCATCACGATTGTGGATAATCCCTGTGAAACTTGATGAAATATGAACATTCAGACAAATTTTAAATTCGTCCTGCGTTGGAGGCCGTGGTGGTGCAGTTGTCAGACCACTCGCCTCACACTAAGACGAACCAGGATTTTCGCATGTGGGAAACGTCACAGACGTTGCCGTTGGACGACAGGTTTTCTCGAGGTTCTTGTATTCCAGCGCTGCTCCATCTTCCCCTCTTCATCTTCACCGGCGCACAATATCTCGCTCTTAAGGGTGCCGTCAGGATGGAAATATTTCACGCGTTCGAAGCCTAGAAGTGAGGCAGCGCTAAGGGCGACCTAAGTACCAGCGCCAAACATCTGGCCGCCCTTACGCGCAAGGCGCTTAACTGGCGTGCAGTCTCTTTCGTCAACTCGCCTATGTAGGACTTCCACTGCGGATCCTGCAATTTTATATTGTAATAATAAATAAATA
>NQII01015535.1:0-17172 GCA_002778355.1 Clitarchus hookeri
GGTCGTTCCGCCGGGCCGTCCTGGCACCATTCTCCCATCACGTCCGCCAAACCCTTAATCCTTATTGCGGTCGTCTGCCTGTGAGCTTCGCCAGAGCGTGTGTTCTGACACATAAAATATAGGGACGCAGAATGCGTCATACGTTAAGAGTTTAGCCATGATTTTCAGCATTACAATGTTCCTGAGAACCTTGATTGGTAAATGTAAAGATTATAGGCTTTTCTGAAAATAAAAAAAAATTCCGAAAAGTAGTATATTTTGACTCTACTGATTACACAGAACACTAATTTACTAGCGGCATTAACGCATTATGTTCATGAACCAAAAACAATAGTGGGGAGGGTTATGAAGATCAGGGAAATTGTATGGTAAAATCACTAAAAATACACCCACAAAAAATACAAAAACACCTCAATTTAACTTTTGTCCACCCAATTTTGTAATATGTGCACACCTAACCTAACCCTACTATGAGTGAATCACTATTTTACATTTTAATCTAACCTAGGATTGTAGGGTTTTAAAGTAACAGTAAAACATACTGGAAGTATACTAATTAACTCACCTAGGTAAGCGGTGGGTACAATTCCTCTGTCCTAGGCCAATTCAACTACAGTCATGCATGACACTTGCACCTTATCTCACTCGACAAAACACCATGATCTACTAAACGTCCAAGTAACACCCGCCACATAGACGACTGTCACGCACAGAAGCACTTGTACTTGCACCCTCCATTCTTAAATCACAAGCCTTCGCACGATTGGGTTCGGACGTGTGCAACACACACCACTCGCCACGAACCTCACTGTCTCGCAGCTAAACTGCAACTAACATACTGTAACGTCTACACATCTACAGCCAAACATTGTGGTGTCCGACGTAAACAAAGCGGCTGAACTCATAGTATATTTTCTATTTTATTTTCAACATTCTGCTTGTTTTATCATTACGCTGTCCTAAATATGAAACAGGTAAGGTGTGCAAAAGCCAATTATATAACTTTTGTGGGTCTACTATGTCTCCTTCAAAAAAGCCGCTATTCTTTACATTTCCCTTGATTTAAGCACTCTTCCTGGCCACAAAATGGGGCAGCCCATTGTAATTGAGGTACTGTAGCACGACTGCTTAGCATAATGATAGTCGCCAGGAGATGGGTGAAAGTATTTAAGCATGTGGAGCGTGATTAAAGAAGAGGTCCAAAATGCCAATAATAGGTTTTTAGTGCTTTCATTGCTGGTGTCTTTAGCATCCAGGATGGATGTCGCCCATCATGTTATGTCAATCGTTTCTGTAGGGCTGTGAAATTCTTTTCAGTCATTAAAAGTTTGATTGCTAATTGCAAGTTTCATTCAACTTTTAGTGTGTTGAATTTGTTTAAGCTATTGTGTGAAATTAATTTTTTTTTTTCTGTTTGGTTACCTTTACGGACATTACCATAGGCCATGATTTAAATCTTTTCACTACCAACTAAACTTGCTAATAAATTTTAATAGTTTGAACGTTACAATTTTAAACTATGACGTCAGAGTAATGTCTTTTACATTTACGATCTGTCCACACAATAAATTTGCAGCTGGGAAAACCTTTTCCTTATGTTTTGTTATTGTAGCGAGTAGAATATTTTCTCAAGTATTTTATGTCCGTAGTTCCATGTCCTTTTTATGCAATCAAAGACTGTTTTTTTTTGTGCAGTTGATATTTGTTGTAGTGTTGTATGTATTTTTATTTAAGACATTGTTAAGTATGGTTTTTTACTTTGTGTGTTTTTGCACATGTGAGGGTTTAAATAGGCCTACTATTTATGTTAGTTGCATCCTGAGCCAATTTCAGCTTGTTAACTTCATTCAGTATTAGACAATTTATCATTACACTCAAGGGCAACAGATATTTGAAAACTAACACATATACCTTATAAATCCACAAAACAGATAACTCATTATCCCTCTACAGAATTTTCTTGTACAACTAAGGAAGATTGTTGTATAAGGGGCAAGCCTGTTATGTATTGTTCTTCCCCATGTATCATGTTTTTTTTGTCTCTAAAAACAATCTATGGATGTTCCACTGTACGTAGGTAACTTAAGGTTAAGTTTTGTCAAAAAGCAAATTTTTCTATTTTTTTTAAAGGTCATTCTAGGCAATTATGTTTGTATAGGATGCTGTTTTTCTCCTATTTTGGCATTTTTATAAAAAAAATTTCATTTTTTCTAACATTTCCTCCATTCTTCATAGCCCTCCTTGCTGTAAATATTTTTTGTCTATAGTGTGAACACAAAACTGTGCTCATACAGAAGTAAATTGGCATCTAAACTATAGCCTAAAAAGGCCATTTTGATACTTTCTTTTCCCAATTTTTGGAATAGTCTGTGAACTAGATTATTACTTAACATTTATTGCAAATAATAATTCATGTACTCGCTGAGCACAAGAAATTGTGCATATATTAGTCAAACACAAACTTCGCCAGTGAGACAGTTTGTTGTCCTCTGTGAATTCAACAACCCATCACACTGCAGAATATCATCTCACAAAAGTTAATAAAAAGAAATGGCAAAGAGAGCCTTATAGCAAGTTGCCGTTGAAGATGCTAGGTATCCGAAGGCAGCTGTAACGATGCATCATCAGCTGCCAAACCCTCGAGTTACAGCAGGAATTCGTAAGTCTCCTAAAAAGTGGACCAATAACAGCCAAGTTATTTCAAATGTAGTACCAGAGGATCACAGGAAGCTGCCACTTGGTTTTCCAATAGTTAATAATGCGATAAGTTTGTCAGTCTGCAGTGGGACTGGAAGGAAGACGTGAAATAGCTAGCACCAGTCACCAAACGAGCTATACTGTCACATTGTGTAGGTTGTATGAACCACTCAGGTGGCTTACTCCAGTTGTCATTGTCCATGCACTCGGGCTGTTGGGTGTATCATGGGATGAAGTTCCACCTCAAGATGTGCTTGGAAATTGGCAAGTTATTTGTTGATAGAGTGTTCTCAGGAAACTGTCCATACAGCATATTGTTTCAGCACCACGATCAAAATACCAGCTTCATGGATTTAGTGATGTACCAGATATGGGCTATACAGCTGTGGTGTACATGTGCACTGGTTGTCAAGAGGACTTGTTTCTGGCCAAATCTCTCTTTTCACCACTGAAGACCATCTTACTTCCTCAGTTTGAATTAAAAGTTGCACATCTGCTAATTGAGTTGGTTGACTCAGTAACTTTCAGAACAGATCAACTTTAATTGTCACTGCATGGTGCAATTCAACAGTGGTCCTTTCGTGGCCCAGGATTCCACGCCATCATCTAAAAACCTTCACAGCAAATCAAATGTCTCGTATTCGAGAAAGTAAGGTTGCGGTCCAGTGCAGACATGTGCCCTTTGCTGACAATGCTATGCTTGTGGCGGGCTGTCTTCCAGAGAGTTGCTAACATACCCACTGTGGTCGATTGGGCCTGTTTGGTTATCATCTGAAGAGGGTTCGTGGCCCAGCCAAGGAGTCGGTCCCAGCATTGAGGAAGGCGAAGAATAGTTGAAGCCACTCAAGGTAGTCTCACAAGTTGGTCATTGTGAATCAAGTATCCTCGAGATATTCTCTTGGTTATATTCATGATCAAGTCTTCAAAAGAGTACGTGCCTACACACTAAGATTTGTTTTGAACTTGAGGTTTGAATAGGGTTTTGTTGCACAGGTCCTCTTACTGTCGCAGAACTTTGTGCTGTTACAATAATGTATCTGAAGCAGGTTCAATGAGAATGCTTCCATTCGGAATTGGAATGCTTAGCTGCAGGAAGTGAGCTTTTTCAGCATTAAAAGGATTAATATATTCCTCGATACTGAAAAATACATCAAGTCCTGCTTCTCAAAAAGAGTTTTGGGATGGAAATAATTTACTACTATAATCTATGATACAAACAAATGACGTGCAGGCCATGCTGATCCCAATGCCACATATGCTGCAATTCGTTGAGAGTTATGAATATTGGCAGGAAGAGAGCTGTAAAGACTAGGATCCATGCATGTGTAAAACTCCACAGCTTTGGGGCCATCTTTATGCAATTATTTATGGGAAAATGTCCAAGTAGGGCACAGCTAGCAAGACCTTGCTGAACATGGGTGTCGACTACGGATGCCCATCCCAAGCCAGACTAAAAATTTACGTATAGAAGTTTTTTTTCTGTGAATACCCCAGATTTTTTTAATATTCTATTTAGATTTACTACTGTGGACTTTGCAATGCTGTGTTTTCTGATCGCAGAACAAAATTTATTTATACTCTGTAATTAGTAACAATAAGGGCTTTTCCGAAAAATGGCAAAATAATACACGAAAATAGTTTGTGTGGACATTACTAATCACACTAATATGAATTTCACAGAGGGAATATGTAATTTGCAGTATATATGAAATGTGATAGTAAGGTGGACTATGAAGAAAGGGGTGTTTTTGCGGTAAAACACATAAAATTTGTGTCAAAAATATTTTTATCGGGTTGATGAACTGTGTTGAATGCAAGAATCTTTGGAAATATAACCTTTATTCACAAAATTTGATTCATAGGGTATATTTATGCTGACGCGCTAAGGTCATACCGGTATAAACCACTGTAATCGAGCAGTGTCGGAATATAATTTAATTCTGTTAAATTTTTCAAGGCTTACCTTGTTTACATTCAGGAGAGGATTGTACTACGTAACATGGCAGTACTATACATATAGTATATCATATAAAAAAATGTTCCCAGGAGTTATTTACGAGTTGTGTATCGCCATGATACATTTGGTGAACAACAATGCACAGAGACAGGAAACAAATGTGCATCGATTTTGGTCTTCCAGTCTAATTTTTACCTATTTTACGTGACTGTTGTATTCTGGTAGGGTAATCATAAAGAATAGCAACTTTAAAAAAAAATAGTCTCAGAAAATTGTTTGTATCCAAATTAATAATCACTTATTTTCAGTACAGACTATGAAATGTGATAGTGAGGAGGGCTATGAAAATCTGTCAAATTGTGGCGTAAAACTTTTAAAAATGATCTAAAATGTATGTAAATTTGTCAATTGGGTTGCTTTACCACACTAAATGCAAGAAAACCTGTCTTATCTTTATGTAACTTCATAACAATAAGTGATCACAGAAAAAGGGGGGGGGGTNTGTTTTTACCTGACACTGCAAGTTTCACTGCTAATAGAGTGCTTCACGCTCGATACTTACATAAAACTGCCGTCATACCTTGAATCACTGTTTGGGGGATTTACTCCCGTGCTGGCACTGAAGATATTGGCTCTGCACATGTCTCACTATGCTTGAACATTATTTACACAGGATCACAAACATAAAGTTATATCTATAACTGCAACCTGTTGTGAAGTTAGTTTTCTTTATTTCATTTATGTCTTTTGCATTTGATACAACTAAATGCCAGCAGTACATAAGCCCTTCAATTCCCTCACTAATTTGCACTACTACACAGTGCAATTCACAACGCTGAATACAATGTCCGTGCTAAAACATGACTATGTACAGTACATTAAACTGGTTAACTGAATATCAATGATGTTACCCATATAAGCAACTGAAAAGTCAGGGAATTTTTTAGTGATTACCTGTAGCAACCCTGCATTTGTAAATCACAAGCTTTCACACTGTCAAATTCAGAAGGAACACCAAATGCCTGCAGCAACACTCCACTCACTGCCAACCATACACGCCAGCATATAACTGCCAACTGATGGCTAAATGGTTACTGTAGTAAAATTCACAGTGAGCAACAGACTGTTGATTCACATTTGCTCCTTCATTACAGCATTGTGCTGTGAATGTATCATGGCGATACACATAAACAAAGCCTGGTAATGCCTTGTTGTATAATACATTCAATTACAAAAAAAAATTGTTTGGCATGAACAAATTATGCAAGTGCAGTGAAGGTTGCCACACATTATCACCGTAGCCCGACGTGTCCCATTTGCGTTTAATGTGATTTACTTGCGTGGATGTACCACTAGGGGGGCATCATTCATAGCTGCAAGATACAGAATAAGGTCTTAGTAGCAGTGTGAGCCACAGAGCCAAGTTCAGTGGAAGTGCAGCAAGCCTGGACAACACATCCAACAAGCTGGGTGAGATTGAGATAGGCCGCATTGTCAGCCTCCGACAGGCTGGTTTGTTTTGGTGCATTGCTCTCCACTTGAACTATACTGCCTACACTATGAGTCTGTGTTGGACGAAGTGGGAATAGGAGGATACACACACATTGACCCCCGGTGGACCACGAGCAGGGAGGATCGTTTCATTGTGTGACAGGCTGCAATCACTCCAAGGGTATCACTGCGCACCATCCAGGGACATGTCACTGCAACTGGAGATATGCCTATGTCCATTAGTACCATAAGCAGGTGTCAAGCAGAGTGTGACCTGCAAGGAATGAGTGGGATTCAGCGACGAATCTTGGTTCTGTCTGGATAAAGACGACCACCGAATTTGAGTCTAGAGACATCCTGGCCAGTGTTGTGATCCATGCTCCATTGTAGAGTGGCATTGCACCCCACTTGTGGTTTTTGAAGGAACTCTGATGGTGCGGTGACACGTCCAGGAAATTCTGCGACCATGTGCTCTCCTATCTTTGGTGCAGCTTAACAACCCCATTTTTTTAGCATGGTAATGCCTGGCCCCACACAGCATGTGTACACCTATCCTGCCTTCGCGATGTTAACATTCTTCATTGGCCAGCAAGGTCACCAGACCTCTCGCCCATAGAGAACATTTGGCACCAGAATGGACTGCAACTTCGGCCAGCGGCAACTACCGCGGATTTGGAGCGTCAGTTGCGCTAGCTGTGGCAGGATCTTACTCATGAGCACATGTGACATTTGTATGCCTCCATGCCCAACCGTATCCCGCCTGTCATCATGATACGGGTGGTCCAACATCATACTAAGTGCATCCTGCAAGTGGTGTTCCCCTGTAATACATGCTTGGTAACATACAATATGTTCATGATTACTGTATTCATACAACCATATCCTGTGCGTGTCACCAATTACAAACTCCTTTGGTGTGATCAATTTCTTTTTTTTTAATGGATGTGTATATATTTTTTGTGCTACTACCATGGAACATATTACAATCTTGACATGAATTTCTAAGAGGTAAGCCGTGCAAAAGCCAACAGGAATAAGTGTTATTCTGACATGGTTTAATTGCCATTGTTTATTCTTACAAGTCTTTAGCACCTCAGCGCACATTTGCGCGCACACACACCCTGTGATTTACGTATCATGAATTTATGTTTAATTTCGTTAAGTATTCTTGCTTTTAATATGGTTAAGCAACCCGATTAACATATATTTTACATGAATTTTATGTGTTTTACCCCAGAACTTCCTTGATATTCATAGCCCTCCCCATCACATTTTATAGTTTGTACTACAAATATTGTAATGCCCCCATGTAATTAATGTTCAGTGTGATTAGTAACATGTGTGTGTGTCTATATATATATATAATACCAGGATTATTACCTGTTTTTAAGAAAAGTCACGATTCTTAACTATTCCCAATCTATCTACTCTCTCTTCTCAAATTGAAGCAGTCCTCAACTCTTGTCCACTCTGTGCCATCTCATCAGACCCTAACAACGTAGATGCAGTGACACCAGTACATTGTCTTCTTGACAGTACCTCCAGCTCCAGACCTGACTTAGATCCAGTCAAACAGATTGGACCGGTGACAGTTGGTACTGAGTGCAGCTCAGCACTTCTGGTAGAGGTGGCACAAGGAATACCTGAACACACTGCAACCACGGGGAAAGTGGACCAAGAGTGATGGTGAACTGCAGATTGGTGACCTTACCCTCGCAAGGTGGACCACAAGCCACCTCTGCAATGGCAGCTTGGGCATGTTGCAGAAATGGAATTTGTAGGGTGGCCACCGTCAAAGAGCAGCACCACCTCGTGAAGCAGTCTGTGATGAAGTTGTCATTTGTTGGTTTACAGACACACTTGTGTCATAGTAGTGTACTGAATTTGTTTTTTAATTGAAAAAATGTTATTTTTGTTGCGGTGTGTTGGGTTTATTAGTTTGAGGTTGTTGTATGTGCTATGCGAGATTGACCATTTGAATTTGGTGCCCCCTATCATCCGTTTTCTGGATATTACGGAGCGTACATTTTTCTGCTTCAAAATTAATTTTGTAATCACATTACATTGTACTTTCCAATTTTAGGGGTGTGTACAACTTCTTGGAAGCAAAACAAGAAATGGTGGATATTTTTGCATTTGCCAGGAAAGTACTGGTAAAAAAAAAATTCTACAAGCAAAAAATTTTACTATTATTGGACAATGGAACATCCCTTCACGACAAAAAAATGCAATTAAAAAAGATAATGAATCCGCAAGAGCACCGTAAACCACCGGTCACAAACCTCTGCTTGACCAGGTCACAAACCTCTGCTTGACCAATCCGAAATCCCTGAAGTGCTCGGAACAACTCACAATCACTATTCTTAACTTGTGGATATTCATATGATTGAATTGAAGTATTACAATTCTGCCCACTGCCAAATATGCTCCAAGGTTTTTAGAGCGCAACTGACAATAGTATCGTTGGAAATTGTACTATACCACAACAGTACATTCCAATATTTATTTGTTAACGAAAACTGACATCATAGATGTTCGGACATCAGGAAAAGTTCTTGCAGTTCAGATTTGGCTCACTCCAAACAATTTTTTTATGCGATGTTGGATAGGAAAATTTGTTTATGCATATATAATTACGCAAGTTGTCCAGAAACATTTTTTGGAGAAGTGGCTAATCTTAACTCTATTAACCAGAAGACATTAATGATGACTCTTGTACCGCCACTGTGGAAGACATGGCGGCTGATATGGTCAGAGTTAATGTCCCCCAGGCACCGACTATAANCCAGCGAAGTGCGCTAGGCGGGGGGGGGTGAGGGGGTGATGGATGTGAGCCAATGTCGTGCTATAATCCCTAAACTGGCACGCGACAACATATTGTGGCGACTATTGTTAATTCCCAACATTCACAAAAAAAGAAGCATTGGCGATAGTTTTTGCCACATTTTGGGCATGTGCAAATATACTTTAACTTTGTAGGAAGTACTTTAGAATGCTAGAAACTATCATGTATTTCATTGTGAAAAGGAATGCAAAGGAAATGTGCAATATATTAATTATTGGTTTTCTTGGTTAAATTAATTTAGTTTTACAAAGCTTTGTGTTATTTATGGGGATTTGAAATTAAAGCCGTGGTAGTTATGTTTAACGGGCATACGTTTGCCATTTCAGAAAATCATAGTTTTTGTTACGCATCAGCATTAGTAGATAGAAGCTTTCTGAACTGCAGTTGATGGTTTTTATTCTGTAAGGTTTGATTATCTTTTACTGACGATGCAGTTTGGATAGCTACGCAGTTTGGCTGGTGTGGGAAAGAGATGCCGGCCGACGCCATGCCCTTATCTGGTTACGTTTTGATACCCTGCGGCGAGGAGGGGGAATAGGCACGTATCAACAAATAGTCAGTGTGCCTATCACTGGCTAGTAGTAGACAACCAGCACTCGCCGAGGCTGCGTCGGGCGTGGCAAATAACCCCCACACCGGCAAACTTTATCCTGCAGGTTTATTTCTCCGCCAGTGTGGAAGGTCGCTGCTTCGTAAATTTTTCTTGCGATGCAAGTTTTCAAGACGTAAATAATAAACTACTGTGGCGCTGCTCTCTGTTTGTTTGTCTGTGAAGCTGTTCATGACTCTGCATACCTGACAATTATATGTGAACTGTTTTATTGAAATGATAAATAAATGTACAAAGTAATAAACAGAAATTCAACTTTAATTTATAGTTTTTTTGGCACCTTTAAAAGTTTCATGCTTCTACCGATTGAGCTAACTGAGCTGTAACTTCCACCGTCGACCCAGACACCTCAATGTTACAAGCTGGCAGCGCCAATTGTAAATTTTATGCTTGAGGAAAGCATACTTTCCCTTAAAATAATTAAGTTATGTTATGTAATATTTTTAATCAGAATAAAATTGTGCAATTTTGAGTTATAATAATTACAGCTGAGACATCTGAAAATGTTATGCAAATCAGTGGTAGAAAAATTATGAAGTTGAAAAAATTTAGGAATTAAAAATAACCATTTCGAAAATTTCTAAAAGGTAATGCAATGCAACTAAAAGGAAATAATATTAATAAAAAGTTACAAAATGTAACAAGTGACTTTACTATCACTCCACACATACACTGTTATGAAGGATAATCAGTTGACAACAAAGCATGCAATTTTCTTGAAATATTTCTTATCCTCAGTTTCAGTTTTTTTAAGGTTAAGAAAATATAGGACCAAAGTTTTAATTAAGCATTACCTCAACACTTCAAAAATGTCTTCTATATATAATGTGGAGTATTAGAAGCATGAAAGGGTTTGCACCGAATTATGGGCTTGATTGTGTATTTGTAGTATTTGCATGCTGTGCTGAGTCTCTAAAACCTGGAAAAGTCGGGGAATTTAAAATGGTCAGGAAAAACTGGGAAAAACCAAAGAGATTGGTAGCAGATCCTGGAAATTCAATCCTGCTATACAATATATAATGTAATATGTTTTCCGTGTGGCCAAACGTTCTCTGTAGCAGCTCGAAGAATTTGTCAAAAAACTGATGAGTTCTGTAAAATAATTTCCATTATTTTAGAAATAGACCTGCAGATAAACAATTGTGTTCTTCGTAGTGTAGATAATGATCAGAAACTGCGAGTTCCGTGAATTTTATTTCAATTGCATATCATAAGGTAGGGTATTTTTCAGTAGAATTTTACTATTGAAAGCTGGAAAGGTCTTTCTATTGTTGACTGGAAAACCTGAAAAAATAGTGGGGGAAATTTGATTTTGACATTTTGTAGCAACGTTGTCGGTATTGTGTTGATAAAGAATGGTAACCATTTCCCCATGTTATTCCAGTTATGGGTCATCGTCTAAACCAAAGCCATGCCTGGTCCAGAAGCAGGGAGGTGGCAGCCCTGGCGACCAGAGGCAGCACTGTGTCTCGTCGCCCAAGCAGCCACTCAACATAGCTCCCCGCAACAGGTGAGCTCGTACTGCTATTGCTTCATTTCTCTGTCAGACACCTGTGCCCTTCTCCGTTTCAAATTCTCAATGTGCTACTTTTCAGGCAAAAAATTATGTCCTTGTGTTTATATAATTTATGCAAGTGCTTTACAGAATTTATTTTTGTAAATTATAATTTTTCTGCAAGTCTCATATTTGCAGAAAAAAATTTCTCTTTGTGGTTGTGGAGAAGATATTTGTATAGAGTAATTTATTGGCATTTCAGTAATGGCATTGGAATTTTTTCCCTGCCGATTGTTTGTGAACTATCCATAGACATGACCATACCTTGAGCACCTTATGATGTATAATGGTTTGTAAGTACGGAAGCACCATGCCATGCTGCATAAATATAATACACCATAGTAAACTGTTACAATCCCATTGAATAGTTTTATGTATTATATCTAATACTGTGAAACAGATATGGATTAGCTGACTGTCCTTTTTGAATTACTAGAATGCAAAGAGTTTGCTTTGAAAATAATACAAATTTATTGATGCTATGATAATCAGATTTTATAATTGCACAAATTTTTCTTAAGTTGTATGAAGAATGTTAAAAAGTGGAACATTTAGTGTACTGTTAATGACAAGAACAGTACGTGGAACAAAATTACTAAATCAGAATTGTTTCTGATAAAACATCTGGCAATTCTGTACACTTCAATCCAGTTGGTACCCTTTTTAGCTTATTGTTGAGGATTTTGATGTGTTATTTTGAAGGCAGATGATTCTCTGGGAAGTAGTAGATTAATTTGAAAAAAAAAGGCAGGGTAATTTGACTCTAAGTGAAGTATGACAAAACTGAGTGCAGTAAAACATTCCTAAAATGACCCCCTCATAGTTTCCAGAAATAAGTTAGTTATAAATATTTTTGGAAATTTCGGACAGCTTTTGTCTTGTCCCCAACTAGTGTATGTTAAAATTTGCAATTTTTTTTTCCGCAATTTTTAGTGTGAAAATGACACTTTTTTTTAAAATTAAATACAAATTTATTTTAATAAGTGGACATGTTCTGAAAAAATGATACCCGAAAGGTGTACACTTAGCCTCCCCTTGTCTTCATAAATTTTTAAATATTGTGCAGCGACAGTGTGCAAAGTCCATTTTCAGTGACTTCTAGCGAGAAAATCAGAGGGTTAGTTACTGGAATATTTATTTATGTGAACACACATTTTCTTAATATACTGATATCCTGGAAGGGCATCCATAACATGAAACTTTTATATCACCAAATGTGCACAAGCGCAGTAGGTCAGTAACTCTTGGCAAGTGCGAAGTTTGAGTTATTAATTACTGTAGGTCATAAATAAACCAATTTTAATAACTGTGTTGATTCGCCTCTGTCCTAAAAATTACAAGTTTTTAAAATGAAATAATATTATTCACTTCAAAATTTGATGTAGGGGTTGACAAGATTAGATTGCTGTGAAGTAGCGTGGCTTCACGCGTGCTGGTTGCGTTGAGGGAGGGGAGGTTGGCCGGCCAACCTTCCTCCACCAGTTGACTGCATGTGCAATCAATAACCTTGTCAGGCACTTACAACCAAATGCATGGACTGCTTGCATGTTGAGTATTAATTGTATGTACATATATAAATGCATACACTATTGCAGTGACATTTTGATATGTCTGCAGATATTGTGACAATCTTAATATGTCCCATGGACAAATGTGATTTTTGCAATACTCTACCGAAATCAAATACACATGTCACTTCAACATGCAAAATATTTTTTTCCTTATTTTAATAGTACTGTGTATGGTATATGTTATTGAAACCATGTTCTTTTGTTTATTTTGTTCACCTTAACCATGATTATGTGGTGCTTTTTTATTTATTGAGTAAACACAGCAGACTTATGTAGTGGATGTAAGTGTTTATATTGACCTGAGGTGTACGGATACACAAATGAAAGAAAGAAGACACTACGAAGGACTTTTAAAAGTGCTCACTTTACCATAAACAGTCTAAGTATAGTGCACCAAGCTGGCTCTTCTTTCCACTCATTTTAATGAGATTGTATGTCTGTATAAAAGCAGTAGGTTGTCAATAAATTGTAATCAAAAACCAAGAAAAATCCAACTCGTAATAACGTAATTGAGTGAGAGCACAATGGCAGAACAAACGTGTGATGGTAGTTGCATCCCGTGCTGAAACATACTGCCACTTTAAGACTCGGCTTCATCTCTTTTGAGAAATTCTTCATTTCCGTGTTGGTACAAGACACCTGAGAGGCTTACCTGAGTTTGTGAGAGATGGAGGTCCTAATAAATATAACAGAACTAAATTTGGTTTTTAATTTATTTACACAGCTATTATTTACAGCATTAAATTATCTGTCTCCACTATAACTCGTTTTATTTCACGGTGAGAGCAATATTTAAACTCTAATGTCTTTCTTAGTATCTCTGTTTGGTTATAGTAAATGAACTCAATACCCTTCATTAACACACATTCAGTTTGTCTGTTGCCATCATTTGTAATGTGTTTCACTCGAGCATCCAGTCCAATAGTCCAGCCTACCAGTCGCACTATTCGCTACGCCGATGCTCACAGTCACTTCTCTCGCTGCTTGTTTCACTCTTTGCCTATCGCTGAAACTCCAGCCACTCATCAACTTCTGGCTCGGAGGCCCGTCACACTTTTATCAGTCGCCCTGGCCATCTGGAAGATTCAAGGCATCCTCAGTCACTGAAAGAAACAAGGTTAGTAATCCAGAGCATTCTTCAGATGTCTCAAAGACGCCCGATACCCAAGGTCAGGAGCGGCACACTCCCCGATAGGCGTAACTGATGAACTTTGTAAACGTTCCTTTGTGAAAAGCCGCTGCATCTCCGGTTGCAACTGATAGCTCGTGCACGTTAATAAATCATCCGTGCCTCTGACACTCACAGAGCAGCAGCCTGTAATGTAATAGTATTATAATTTTGGTTTCAGAGTAATTATTGGAAATCTTTTATTATATAAAATGTACATTTTACGAGTTGTTTTTAAATAAATTTAGGTACGGGATGTGAGAAGTATTAATACAAGGCATTATCGGGAGAGTCGTTTAATGAGCTCTACCCACAACAACACGAGACACGTGACTGAGCGGGAGGTACCTTACCGAACAGGTTATGTTACAAAATTCTGATAGTTGTTTAATATTTTTGTGCTTAATTTTCAATATATGTTATTTGCTAGTTGTTAAATAGTTGAGAACATATTTATATATTATTAATACGTTCTTGACTTTTTGCAACCAGCAAATAATGCGCAGTAAAAATTGGATACGAAAATATTAAATAAATTTTAAAATAGAGATTTTCTATAACCAAACATTTTCAGTAATTTTTCTGAAATTGAAATTACGACATGAAAACGAAGAATTTCTGTATAATAGGTGAAGTCGAGCCTTAAGGGTAGAGGGTGGGAGGAATGAGTAGGTATTGCCCAGCACTGGTGGCGTACAGGGGTGGTATCTATTTTAAGATAGTGTGTACTACACCCAGTACAGTGCTTACCAAGAGAAACACAATGTGCAGCAACCAATACAAATGCAACAAATTGTATTTTTCTGTAGATTTCCCTTAAATTTTCACCCAAACTTTTAAATTATTCATGGTTCCCCAAAAATGAGTCATTACAGAAACATGGTTAGTGTAAAGAGATTCTACTGTATATGCTGTTTTCCAGGAGGAACTTAACTGCATAAATAAATGTGTTGTATATGAGTAAATACTTAAGCAGAAAAGCTTTCTCGAAGTGTAGGATAAGTATTGCTGACAAAGATTTTTGGGGTAATGGTGAACATGAAAAAACAGGATTTGAATGAACTCTAAACCCTCCTTACGTTGTGTCTGAAGTAAAAGGCTGTATGTTAAGATGCTTTGGGTGTATAGAGAGAACATAGGATGATGAGCCATCAAAATCTGTGGAGGAAATCCGGGTGGCAGAAGTTTGAAAGGGAGGCTGCATGGAATATGGTGAAATTATGTATGACTATGTTAAAAAAATGGAAGGAACTCTTTGAAGATCTTAAAGTGAGGGTCTGTGTTGTTGGTCACCAGTGTCCCACACGGGCTGTAGAGGAGTCTTGTGAATGTTTGTGCAGGTAAGCTATACAGCCGAGTGTTTTCTGTTTTTGTAGTTTGGATGAATGTTCATAGTTTTTGGTGTTTTCCATTGGTTTAGTAGGTCCATTGTTTACTAATCGAATGCAAGCAAGAGTATATGCAGTAGGACTAATGTTTAAAACATGTTACAATTTTACTTCAGGCTGTTACAAACAGAAAGGTTGGAGACAGTGAGATCTGAAAGAAATTTACTGTGCTCCAATACTTGGATACTGACTGTTGTTAGATAAGTCAATCTGAATATTTGTTTATTCATTTTGAAAACTGNGTTACAAACAGAAAGGTTGGAGACAGTGAGATCTGAAAGAAATTTACTGTGCTCCAATACTTGGATACTGACTGTTGTTAGATAAGTCAATCTGAATATTTGTTTATTCATTTTGAAAACTGCCGTACCATTAGTCCAAGACTCTATTTTATTTTGTTGCTAAACTAATTTTTGGTGTGTGTGAGAAGTAATTTTTCAAGTTCGAGACTAGATTGAGAGAGAAGTTTAAAAATTTTAGAGGATCGAGACGAGAATCTAGTTTTTTTCTCCTAATAATAATAGTAATAATAATACAATATTCTGGTTTCACTGCTGTTTGCCTCGGTTAACATTTTTTAAAGCAGTAATTATTTAAAAAGCTCCAATTTTAAAATATAATTTTGGTAAATTCACAAACAATTTTTTTGGAAACTATTAGAAGTTAAAAAATCAAATGATCATTTACACAAAAATAATTTTAATGCAAAGGAATTATGAGATACTTACATAAAAAAAAAGTCTTCTCAGACTGGTTCAGATCTGTGTTTGTATTAATTTATTGCACATTTTACACTTGCGTTTGCCATTTATTTACGAGACTAAATATTTTATGAAAACAGTCAGTTTAATGTATAAATTCTAGATATCACACTTTTGTTTCACTCAATTTTAAGCACAACTGCCAATGTAAACAAACATGCGGTGCTGCAGCCATAGATTACTGCACACATTCTAGTTGTGAGTGTTCACTTCGCACTATTGTTACTAGCGCTTGGAGGCGATTTGTTACCAAACTACTGTAGCTTATTTCTAAGTGCATGTTTTACGGCTTGTGTAATCTTTGGAGTGTGTTTGGTTACATTTTGTTTTGCAAGAAAAAAATACAACATATTATGTGCACTTGTTGCAGGTAGAACTATGATTTCAGAGATTTAAAAATCGTCTTGAGACAAAATTAAGAATTTTTTCATCTCAATAATTTCTTGATACGTCAGAAACTCGTACGTCTCTAAAAATTTTTACTGTTCTCAAGATTGCCATATCTTCTACAGTATGTGTATGCACAACATTGGCTGAACTCAGGGTTGTGAAACGCCTGCATGAACATATGACGCCTGCACGCTATATATGTATACTAGCATAAAAGAACTTGCCAATTACCACCTACTTAAAGATGGTTCATGGTAAATTAAGTAAGCACTCAACCTTTGAATAAAATCACTGCCTGTAACTGCATACAGTAAAACCCTTTATTTGCACTTTTTTAGGGGAACACAAGAAAAACGTGTAAATTGTGGGAAATTTACTATTATTAATTTCTGCTAGCATATACAAAATACTTTGTAATGTTCCGTCTTATTTACTACCGTCTTTATAATAATGCAGCCGCACAGTTGGGCGCCATCTTGTAATGTTGCGGAAGTATTACCCTGCCGAATGTTTACGTTGCCACGGCTTGCTCATAGGTAGAATACGAGACTCAGTACCAGGTGACGCCGATTAATTAAAAAGAAGTTCCAGATTAGTTTGCTTTATACTTTATTTATCATTGAAGTTTCACAGTGCACAGACGACTTTCCAGTTTACAGAGTACGAACTTTCACAATCAGTTATACCAGTGCAGAAAACAGCGCCACAGTAGTTTACGGTTTATTAATGTCTCAAACTT
>NQII01015536.1:0-15760 GCA_002778355.1 Clitarchus hookeri
TTCTTTCAGAATATTCCTCCGCCTCGTGCAAACAAAGATTATTAACTAAGTCTATAACATTACGCCAAGGGGACAACGCACAGCATTCGTGCGAACTCACTTCAATAATATTTTGCATGAGAACTATTTCTTAGTAGGCATTACAAACTCACATTTTTCTCTCCCTGTCCTTACTCACATTAATTAAAAATTAAGATTTTATAATTTAAAGATACAATTTAAGTACAGTAGAGCTCCAATTATCCAAACTCCGACTATCCGAATCGCTGATTATCCGAATTCGCAAAATAGTGATTCTGTCTACGCGTACTATTGTCCTTCCCTCCGGGAAGGTAGTGTAGGCGCCGAACATTATTGGGATGATTAGTCACCATCTCATAGTGCAGTTCTATTATTGGCTGTCGTCCGTCACCAGGTGGCCGGCCCGGCCCACCTGTCACTGTTCGTTTTGATTAGTCAGTCAGTGTGACCGTGTTTTGTTCGNTGTTCGCGATGGCGTCAGTGCGTTGTTTTGTTGGTGAGTGCGTTTCGTCGTTCACCGCGGCTTCTAAAAGAAAACGTGTTGTGTCATCGTTAGCGGATAAACTAAAAATTATAGAGCAATCAGATAAAGGAGTTACGGGTAAACAGTTGGCTGAGATGTACGGTGTTGGATAATCAACGATTTCAGACACTAAAAGGAGCAAACCTACACTTTTAAACTTCGTATCAGTGCTTGAAAACGAAGATGGAAGTTCTTCAAGAAAATCAATGAAGGCAGCAACAAACAAAGATTTAGAATATGCCGTTTTCAAGTGGTTTTTGCAGCAACATTATATGGGAAACCCAATTTCAGGTCCGATTCTTTGTGAAAAATCTCAGAAGCTTGGTTGTTCATCCTTTAAAGCAAGTAACGGCTCGCTAAGAAATTTTAAGTCCAGGCACGGTGTCCGTGAATTAGATTTAAGTGTCGAGAAGATATCAGCAGCCTCCAAAGCTGCAGAAGATTTCATTGAAAAATTTAAAGTCGTAGCAGACTCCTGCGATCCTGAGTTTTGGTACAACGCCGATGAAACCGGTCTTGCTTGGAAAGCTCTGCCTAAAACCACTTTAGCATCTAAAAGGGAGTGTAGTGCTCCAGGACATAAAGTTGGTAAAGACCGTGTTACGGCGCTTAACTGTGCGAACTCTACGGGAAGCCATAAAATACCCCTTCTGTTGATAAGGAAGTCAAACGGCCCAAGAGCATTTAAAAATGTGAAAAAGCTTTCCCTCTTTTATAAAAACCAACCCAAGGCTTGGATGACTGCAGCATTGTTTACCGAGCGGTACGACAAAATTTTCATCCCTGAAGTGAAGAACCACCAAAAATGTCTTGGAAAAGAAGGCAGTAAAGTGCTTTTAATTGTTGATAATGCACCAACTCATCCTACCGAAGAATTGTTGGAAAGAGGGACTGGCCAGTTTAAAACAATATTTTTACCGCCAAACGTCACAAGCTTATTGCAACCAATGGACCAGTCTGTTATCGAAGCCATGAAACGCCATTACAGAAGGCAACTTTTAAGGAAACTTTTGGTAGGGGGCGAAGACGAAGAAGGTGTGTTGGCTNCAAGGAAACTTTTGGTAGGGGGCGAAGACGAAGAAGGTGTGTTGGCTAACCACAAAAAAAAAAATTTGAAAGATTGCGCTTACATGGTGGCGGAAGCTTGGAGCTTGGTTAAGCCAGTCACATTAAGACGTGCGTGGAACAAGTTGAAAGGCATATCAACTGACGAAGAGAAGGAAAAGGAGAAAAAGGAAAAAGAAGCTTAAGAAAAGGAAAGAGAAGAGACAGGATAAGATGCGGATGACGTGTCACTTGAGGAATTCAGAAACATTATTTTGAAAATTCCTGACTGTTCAGAAGTTAGTGCTGAACATATAGGAGAGTGGATGGTGTGTGATTCGTCAGACCCTGGTTTTTCAAATTCTAAATGATGATAAACCTATTGAAAGTGTGAGAGAAGAAAGTGTCGAGGAAGAAAATGACCTTAATGTCGAAGTTGAAGCAGACACGGGACCATCAGCTGGTGAAGTGGATGGAGCGTGAGCCCGAGTGTGACCACACGCAACTTCTCACTGTCAAGCGGATGCGCGACTTGGATGCCGAAAACGGATGAAGACAGTCAATCAGTGTACTTTGACTGAGGTGTTCAGCAAGCAATGACTTTCATTTACAGTGCGGTACATATTACATACCGTACTAATGTACAGCACTTGTAAGTACGCTTAACATGTAAAAGTGTTGCCTTTTAATTTAATTAATTAAAAGCTCNACATTTTTTAAAAAGATGAAGTATTACTCAACAGTGATAAAAATGACAAGACATTCCTAGAAAGATTTTCACAATTGTTTCTTTAAAATGCGTGCGCATTTTAGGAATGCGAAGTACCTTTGAAATAACGTCACTACCATAAGTAGGTTCAAGGCGAGTGTTTCACATTTCCTGGAACTAATCACAGTGTAATAGTAAGAATGGAAGAATATTCTGATGTTAAGCTGAACTTTCACTGACCAATCGCGACACGAGATACAGGATCGGCAGGCGATGAATGCCTTCACAACAAAGTGACGTCAAGTGAATGTGCTTTCAATGGTAGAGGGGTTTTATCCATTCATCGCCTAAGTCAACTCACAAATAAGAAGGGGAAAACGAGACCTTTCGCTTCTCGCATTCTTGTGCATAAAGACTGACAGGTCCTTCAGTTAAGTAAAAAAGTATGCCGGCATAGCAGTGTGGTCGCCTTTGTTGTTTAATCAAAGCGGGAACAGACAGAAAAGTGAACGCAGCAGAGTGTTAGACAGACATTGAAAACGAGACAACAGAAGAATGAAAGGCAACGAAACCGAACATGGAGCCGAAACAAAAGAAAGATGGATAAGGAAGAAGGGACTAACCTAATTATTACAATCATTTCTTCTGGGGGCCACGGTAGCTTATTGGTTAGATTATTCGCCTCCCACCAAGGCGAACCGAGTTCGATTCTCGGCGGGAGTCACCCTGGATATTCGTATGTGGGAATCGTGCCGGACGATGCCACTGGTCGGCAGGTTTTTTTTACCCCGACCTTTCATTCCGGCGCTGCTCCGTACTCACTTCACCCTCGTCGGCTCTCAAGACCTCGATGCTAATAGCCGCCCAAATCTCTTCACTCACTCATTCACCCTCGCGGTTTGCTGGAGCGAACAGTCAGTGGCGAAGTCAAGGAACCTTCGTCACAGAGCGGGCTCGGCCCCCGGACCACAACAGGGCGGGGGGGGACGACGACAAAGGGGACGCCGACGGTATTATGCACGAGGGCGTTCATCTCTCCGGCGGAACGTAGGCCGTGGCGCGGTCCCCGGAGACCGCTTTCTAGAGCTTGCGCCCTCCCGCAGTTGTACCTCCTGCCGGCGATCTCTCTGTAATTGCCCGACGCGCCCACTTCATTTGCATCGGGTGTCGCCCACCCCAACTTCCGGCTGCTCGCGAAAATGGTCACGGCAAGTTTACGAGTGAAACGCCTTCTTCAAGACTCTTTAACTCCCTTTTTCTTTCTCGACAGCTTCGGAGCAATCTGTCGTTTATCAGCTATCAGCTATCAGCGGAGACCCTATCATAACGGATGGAGAAATGTCGCCAATCCATTTGAAGACAAGTAACATCTGCGTGCGCACAGGCAAGTATCGTTTGGCTATTGGCCGGGTGACTGTGTGAGGATGCATTCTCTATTTGAACGAGCCTATCGGAATTAAGTTACTCCGGCGCTGAATCTACGTGATTAGCTGGCAGACACCTCAGACTCGCAAGGGTTCAAGTAATCAACCACGACTTTGTTTCTGAACTAATGTGTTCTCCAATACAACTGGCCGTGGGATCTTTTCGCGAAAAGCGAGTGACCCTAAACATACGTAATTTTCCCATCCCTACTAATCATTTCGCATTACAAACCCGCACGAGACGACTTCATAGACCGTATGTTTACTTAGCTTGTGATATATGTAGGGCCAGTGACTTTTCGCGTAAAAATCAGGAGCACACAGTAGACTTCAATACTATATACACACCTCATCCTGTTGTTACACCTGCATTGGCTGCTGGTGCCGTGTCCGTCTTAGACCAAGCCACTCAGGACCAAGTAACTCCGACACCAAACCTTCGTGATTCGTGTGCAAACGATTAGCATGGGCCAGGACATTTTTTTTAGCCAATCAAAGACGCTAAACGACCCTACAGTGGTTTGGACTGTATCTTGTCCCCGAAATCTTTTCGCGGAATATCCCTGCCTCTACCTATAGGTTATTCGCGGTAAATTGATCACTTTTGAAAACCCTCTCGTTCGCGATAATAGTAAATATTTATATTTTATTGTATTTTTAGACGTTAACTTACGAATCCAGCGAAATTTATACACTGTGTTTGTTACTTGCATGGCATTATTTGCTTTAAAAATGGTGGAAATATAAAAAAAAATGGCCGATAAGAAAAATAAGAAAAAAGTAACTAGGGCCCCAAAAGTGCTTACTTGATCGTAAACTGCCTTTACCTATAGGTTATTCACAGTTNTGATAAGAAAAAAGTAACTAGGGCCCCAAAAGTGCTTACTTGATCGTAAACTGCCTTTACCTATAGGTTATTCACAGTTAAGTGATCACTTTTGAAAGCCCTCTCATTTGCAATAATAGGCAGTCGATATATTTTATTGTAGCCCTAGACGTTAACTACCGAGTGTGGTGGTACATAAACACTGTGTTTATTAATTACATGGCAATATTTATTTAAAACATTTGGTTAAAGGATACAAACATTTCTGAAACGGAAATGCATCTTCGACTTCAAAAGTTCTCACTTTGCAGTGAACAGCCTATTCCTACCTACCTACAATCGTGCAAACAAAGCTTAACTAAGTCTTTAAGAATACGCCAAAGAGACAACTCACCGGATTCATGCGTACTCACTGCAATAATAATTTAGAACGCTATAACTATTTCTTACTAGGCATTGCCCAGTTATTAAGCTTGGTTCACAATTAAAATCATAACAGTAACCACAGAACATAGGAGGGGATACACATGGGTGGCTCTCATCATCGAGGTCTTGAGAGCTGATGAAGATGAAACGAGGTGAGTATGGGGCAGCGCCGGAATGTAAGGGTCGGGGAAACGGGAGATCCCCGAGAAAACTCGCCGACCGACGGCGTCGTCAAGCACGATTCCCACATGCAAAAAGCCGGGAGCAACCCCACCAGGAATTGAACACGGTTCACCTTGGTGGGAGGCGAGTAATCTGACCACTACACACCGCGGCCCCTACAGTTTTTTTTTAATCCGACACTTGATTCACCTGCCGAAAGAGTTAACCTTTTCTTTTTTTTTTACTTAAAATTTAATCTCGTAATTTAAAATTCTAATACGGGCGAACCGCGTTACACATTTTCAAGAAATATGTTTTATGACATTACAATAACATGAACGATCATTTTGAGTTGTATCCTATCGATATATTTGGTTTAATTTAAATATTTGTACTAAAACATTATAAATTTTTAATTCTTAACGTTTGTTTTATTTTTTTTTTTTTTAATAATTTTCTTGAATTGTCATACTTTTTTCAGGCTATTATTTCATAACCCAGTAACAAATACAGTAATTTTCTAAAAATGTTGAAAATAAATTTAGACTCTTCATCAACATCCTGAAATAAACGAAGCCAAAATTGTATGTACACAAATTCTTATTTCAAACATTTGAAATATCAGTTTACTATAAATAAGTTGAAACTTTATAAGTTTTAAAATATTTGGGGCCCTATCTATGACATGGTTTTGCATGACATCATTCTACAGTTTTTGAGAGAAAGAGATTTAAAGTAAAGCCAGGAGCAATTACTGCTAAGAAAACTGGCAGCCAACATCCGTGAAAGCCTCGTAGGATCTCTTCACAATGTAATTTGGCAGCTGTAAGCATCTTTCATAGAAAGCAATGTTGCTTGATGGCATCGTCGGTCTGGAAAGACATGGCATAGAAAACGATAGACTGGGGCAAACACACATCATATAAAACAATGCACTGGTAAAACTTACATAGAAACTCCACAGCATGCATTTACGTAAACAAAAATGATCAGCCCACAGACAAAGTAGACACGACAAATTCAAAAGTCCCATCGCACGTACAAAGGGAGTGGGCCGTTCACAGACGCTACTACATCATGCAGCAGTTGCCGAAGCCCTTGCGTTAAAAATTATTTCATTTCGCAAGTTTTAATGATTTTGTCAGGAAAATACCATTCAACAATCTGAGGCTAGCGCACATTGGCAGACATTCACGACAAGCTAGAGGTCACTACTCTGTATTCACCATAACATGCTTACCGGACATGCTTTCTTTACTGTGCAGTTCAACGTTCATTACCAGCCAGCAGTTAGCCATCGTAATGCACCCAATAAAACCTTTCCTCCGTAGCGTAATACGCAATCAATCATGTTTAGTTAAATAATTTACACTTTCAGCGCAGCCGACGTGGTATCACGTTGCAGTAAACCTCGTGAAAAATGCTGACAACTTAATATTTCGTCGCCAGTGTTACCAACAAAGCGGACGTGATACCACCACGACATCTCCGTATTATTTCGCTGAGTTCAGGCAACTTCACATGACGTTGATAGCACAAAGTGTTATTTACTGTATGCATCACATAATTGCAAATATCTTGCTTGTTTGGTTCGCATGATCGTGGCAACACTTTCGCAAATTTTAAGCACAGAATGTAGTAACAAGTTATGCTTCGTTTCAACCGCGTATTAACTTTAAACCTAACTTCTCAGTTACATTGGCGTTTCTGAATTTCTACGTATCCGTACACGTTCAAATTTCATTTTCAAATTCCTTACGTAAATGGACAAAGAATATTGGACGCGGGGCATTTACACTTTGAAAGTCATGGAGCCGCTTTGTTAACTTGTAAACGCCAGGACGTCACATAGTGTGATCACAACTCAGAATTAGAAAGCACTGGAAAGACGCAAATGAAGCCATTCCGTTTACCGCTTCCATGCATAACCTTGCAACGTAAGCCACAGTACTATAGAATTTAGTTTATTTTGCAGTACAAGCCAAAATACGATGGTCAATCTTTTCATGTCAGCAAAGTAAATCGAACGTACAAAATTTATTACATTTTTTACAAATGAACGCATAAAATGTACTGAAAGCAAGAAATAAATAATATTTTGCAAATGACAGATTCTAATTAAAACGAATATCATAGCGTGTAGATAGTAACAACATTCAGAATTGTTCCTAGAAATGTAGCTTTGAGAAGGTACCAAATATGTTAAGACTCGTAGGAAATAAAACATAGGTACTTAGGCCTACATTAAGTTTTAAATTGATTTCGTTTTTTAATTGGTTCTCCTGGCGTACAAGGCATTTTAAATTTCGGTGATACCAAAAATCTGCTCTAAAGTGATTAGTCCTAAAGAAAAATGTGAGCACGAAGAATTCTGCCTGTCCACACGGAACATTAAAAGAATGATGAGTTTCGGATTTTATTCGCGATGTTGAAGATACACGCCCAAGGAGATTGGCTCTAGCTAGATCTTTCCGAGTTTCCAAGGAAATTCAAACTACGCGATGATAAAATTTCTTGTGAAACTTTGGAGATGCAAGAACTTGGTTTTATCGGCGCTTCTATGCATATTGAGACGCGCGGCGTCTCGACGTAGAAAGCGAACGCAAAGCAAAGGATGTTGATAAAATGAAGATGGGCAAAGTTTTCAAGTTTAGAAATCGGTTTAGCTTTGTTTAGCACATGATCCGTCCTGCTCCGCCAAAGAAACCATGGTTCGCTAGTGACATTAGTTGAAAAATAAAGTTACCTTTCACGGCCTGTTAAACCCGTGAACTGGGTACTACACTTCCCTAGGTTACAGAAACAAAATAATGTTTGTAACAGCCAAATGTATACTATAAATTAATTGTGTTGATTTCTTCCATAGTAGCCTTTAACATTTATTTCTAGCAGCCGTGTAAAAAGTCTCCTACAGTTTACAAAAAAATTATGAAATGATAAAAACGATTTTTGGTATAAAAAGGCAACCGTAAATACTTTTAACCCCGGTAAATACTTTTAATCAGATCAATAGCTGTTAATATTATGGAAAATACACACATAAATATGTATATAAACATGGTATGGGCTACAAACTTTGTACCTTCTGTTAAGGTTGTAGTGTAAGTTGAGAGATAATTTTCGTAGTAAAAGATACAAAACGTTGTTTGATGAAAATAGTCAATATTATCACACGCTTAACGAAATAAAAAATGTAGTGTCCCTAATAGGCTTAATTCAATTACAAATTCTGAGCACTTTTGAAATCAACCTTATATAAAAGTCACTGCTCCTGCGTACATATATAGGCTGATTCTAAAATCATGGGACAAACATTGAGGGGTGGTAGAGCTCACTAAAACAAGCAATTATTGTATACGAATATATGGGTGGAAGTGACGCGTTGAGGCACAAACACAAAAACATAACATATTAACGGAAACATAAAAGGTTCATTAGCAGCATACGTAACGAGTGATCCCGTACAGAAAATGTTAAAACAGTTGCTGGAAATGCATCCACCAACAGTCACACATGCTTGGCGACCTCTATGTATGGCCTGATTGACTGACAATGGTGGCGTGCGTGAAATACCGGGCGTATTTGAATCTGTTCGCCAATCACCCCACTGACGCTACCAAGCTTGCATTACTGTCGGTGGTAGCAATTTTAAGCAATTATTATAAACATTGCTGTAAAAAGTCATTTAGCGGCGACGTTGTAAGTAAACACTGTGTTGCATATAATGTGTAATTTTTGTGTTTGTGCCTCAACGCGTCACTTCCGCCCATATATTCCTATACAACAATTGTTTGTTTTAGTGAGCTCTACCACCCCTCAATGTTTGTCCCATGATTTTAGAATCAACCTGTATTTTAACGGGCGCACTGGGTGACGTGCGCCCAGTAAAGTTGGTAACAATGGAGGGAAAGTAGTTCCGTGTCTTAACGTCGAATTTAAATTGTTAGGTAACCATTTGTGATAACTTAAATTATTTCTTTCGATTTCTGTTTTTTTTAATGCATCTAAGTGTAAAAATTAAGAGATTTGTAAAAAAAAATTGTTCTAATTATTTTTACAGTTAAACCGGACCAACGCACGAATAAAGTGATGAGGCCCATGTCAGTATTAATTTTACGTACGTCGAAGAATACACAACGTCAATGCAAGTAGATCTTAAGTAGGGATTCAAAAGTGCTCAGTTTACAGCGAACAGCCTTTGCTAAGTTTCACGTCGCAAGGTTACAGCGACATGACCTCTGGTAGCGGAGAGCTCCAAAACACTTTATTAGAGATACGGCGCTATCTACGTCATTATATGGGAGGCTCCCGCCCCATGAGTGATATATTAGAAGTCCGTTAGGACCACTTCACACTGAAGTTAATATTACGAATAGTTACGTTGACGCTGCGTCAATTCATTGTCAACATTTTTTGTTTGTAAATTTAGAAAGCCAGAAATTTTTTAGCCCGTACCTAATACATGTTGCATTGTCCAAAATGTTAACTCATCACTTTTTCGTAAAAAATCTACTAAATTCGCGTTGTTCTTTGAAGACAAACTAGACTCAAAACCCTTCTATGTTTTTACTGCTTTCCTCATAAACTAGGATTTCTCTGACATTCCCTAGACGAATCAGGGCCAGTGAGAAACGCTTTACGGTGAGATGGCCCAATCTGATAGGTCTACAACTAAGGTAGAAGAGAAACTGTGCCATGTTCCTATTAACATATTCGTGAATTAAAAATTAGTAATTTAGTATTGCTCAATTGGAACTCGGTCGACAGTCACTTGTTACCTCGGTGGTGCTATCTGTCGAGCAAAGCTGTAGGCTGCAACTCTCCAAACGCCACTGCTTTTGGGTTACATACATTCGTATGTATCATATTTTATTTACCTACGTTCATGTGCATTTATTCAGTTACGTGAATTCATAAAAATATATGCGTATTCGTATAATACGACGCTATCTCTGCAGTTTATTCTGTCACAGTAGGTAAAAACAAATATGGCGGCGATTTGGGATTTGGTAAACTAGTATTCAGCAAGTTTCATTATGTACTAAAAACTAAGTACTGAACTACCAAATACCACACCATTTTAGTACACTAAATCGGGGTCACGTAACCATTTAATAAACTAAACGTGTCAATTGTAACACGGCGTGTATACCTTGCACGGCAGAAGCCAATAAACAAATAACGCCATCTCGGATATCTATAGAACTGCGAAGTATAGCAAACTGCCTTATGATAAGCGAAATTTGCAAGTTTCTACTTACTCACTGAGACACTTTTTGCCTCACCGAGCATGCGTAGTTACGTGGTAGCATGTCTGAACCGCATTCAAGAGGTTTTGAGTTCCAGTGTAGGTTTGAGCAAGCATTTAAAATGGAGGGCACAAAAATTCGAGCTAGTACGTAACAGAAAATAAATTTAGTAGGGTGTAATTAAAAAAAAAGTCGTTCTCCTATTTATATTGTGCGATATATAGTAAAATATATGTACACCCTCGTAATGCCATATAACTTTTGCAAACGTTTACTACCCAATACACTATTTATCGAGTATTTGTGAATTTTATATAAAATGTAGTGTATCACTAATGTAACCAATTTTTTCAACGAATATTAGGGAAAATATTGCATTCAGTACTATGTACAGAAATTAAAGCTCAAGAAAGTGTTAACTCAGTTTCATTCTTCATTATATATGTATTAATAGATACACGCCAGTTCAGTAAAATTAAAATAATACAAGAATAAACGTATATAAAGATTATAAATTCAACACGTGGCACATTTTTAAGACACTACAATTCTATAGTACTCTTTCGTCACTATTTGTGAACTTTCAAACTTCAATGTAGAACTGAGACAGTTTATTACTGTTCAAACGCTTCATTAACAGGCTGCCATTGTTTAAAGTAGTCGAGACACTCCTGCTCTCTATCGGGCTGACATAGAACTGCCACACAAATGCACTTGAAGAACACTCCCTAGCGCAATACTATCTGTAACATCGGCGTTTGTGCGTGGACACGTGTCAGCAAAATTGGTCTGGTCACACAAGGGGAAAAAGTAGACGGGGTGTAACGGTGGTTAAAACTACTTACGAATGAAACATGGAATCATACAAAATGCAATTTACTAAGAAACATCGGAGTAAAACTGGGACTGCTCAAAAATGCGCCCATTATAATTAGAAAATGTTCACATGACATAATGAACACAACATGCGTAGTAGGAACTATCACTAAATGAAAATACCACTGGTACAACAAGTATGCGCGAAAAGGGAAACCCAATTAAAATTTTAAGAGTGTTAATATTAATAGAAACGCAAAAGACATTCAATTAAGTGTGAAATATATATTTTAAATTATTGACATTTGTATTGTATTTACCCAATATGTGTGTATGTATTTTTATCGACAATAATCCCTGAGTACTTCTTTAAATTACACGAAAATCATAGTGGGCTCCTAGCCAAAATACATTTTCCCTAAATATTATGCACGTAACATGAAAATGGGAACGAGGGCCGTGTGTCGTCATTTAACGCAACCCTACGCCGTACTGTAGCAGACAAAAAATGGGCGAACCAATTAAAATCCAACAAAGCTCATAAAAATCTATCTACCCTGTTCGCAAATACTGACGGTCAGAAAAAAATACGGGCGTGGTTCTGATGTGGCACTAAACCAGGAAAACCAAACAGGGATAAGGAAAATAGAAAATCAAACAAAAAAAACCTACAAGGATGTGTTGCCACAATGCCAAGCACCGTACAGCCATCTGCCTTAATGACAGAATGAGTAAGTGAAGAGATTTGGGTGGCTCTTTAACGGCGAGGTCTTGAGAGTCGGCGAGGGTGGTTGAGGTGAGTATGGAGCAGCACCGAAATGAAAGGGCGGGGGAAACAGGAGATCCCCGAGAAAACCCGCCGACCAGCGGCATCGTCCGGCACGATTCCCACATGCGATAATCCGGGAGTGACCAGGCCGGGGATTAAACCCGGTTNTAATCCGGGAGTGACCAGGCCGGGGATTAAACCCGGTTCGCCTTTGTGGGAGGCGAGCGGGATAACCGCTCAGCCACCGCGGCTCCACGAATGGCAGAAATCTACTCCTACTGAAATACAGTAAAACCAGCTCAAATGGCCAAGTTACACGTGGGTAAGTTACTGAGTATCGATCTTAAAACGCCCACAAAATAATCACTGGTACTCTGCATGCCTTGGTATGTGCCGCTCGACGACGAACAGGCAACATATCAGTAGAGGCGTAGCGTGTAGACGGCGCCGCGGAGAAGTGTACCTCATTTTTTTATTATTTTATTTAGTGTATGTCCGAGGTAGGGACGGGAGTTAATTGCGCCTCAGGACTAGGCCCCATGTGCCTACAAGGGAGAGTATTAGTGCAAAGGAGGTGTGCATCGCGGCAGCGAGGGATTGAGGCAGCCATGGCCGCAATTGGGGCCATGAACTGGATCCCTAAGTGTACCTATAGCTGAGGCTACAGCAAAGAAGGGGGAGGGGAAAATACCGGAATAGGCACCGTAAAAGCCCTCCCGACAGGAAAGAAGTTCAAAACTTATGCGTGCATTATTGAAAATACTATAGGAGACAGCAGGTGTGGATTCCATGCTTTTTAATGTGGAGTTGAAAATCTAGAAGAGAAAGGGGCGAGGCTTTGGGTGCAAGCGCCCTTGAGGTTGAACTGCTGTCAATGTTTCTGTGCAGGAGAACCAGCACAACAATACTGACAGCAGCTGTTGAATGCAGGGCCCCTCTCCTTCTTGTTGAGTGCGTCAGCAAACTGGGCCGCTTAGTCATGGTACCTACTCCATCTTCATTCTTCTGCACTGACATGATGGCAAATCAGCTGACCCAGGAGTGAAGGCTGATGGCAGGAAGCTTCCGAGGTCCGACGCATTCCATTCCACTCCCCACGCATTCGCAGTCAGCAGCCCGCAGAATCCAGCAGTGAGGTTTGCTACACTTCGCCCGTGGCACCACGAGATCCCCCTTCCCACCTTAATCGTTGGGCTGCCTCCTGCACGATGCGCTTCGCCATCTCGCACTGAGCTACCCAGGTCCCCGACGTCCACGACGACGGCGCTTTCGCACCGGCCAGTTGGTCCGCGGACTGGTGTTCGAGTATTCCCAGCCACCCCAGAGCCTGGGGATCCCCTACCCGCCACCTGGGTACGCGACGAGTTGCGGAATAGTCGCAGCACCCAAGCTGCTGCAGTCCCGCCGCACTCGCAGAAGTCCTCGGCCTTCTCTGGTCCCAAGGGGTGGGCAGATCCCGGAGTCGGAGCAGCCACGAGCAAGATGTTCATCCCACAGCAGCTCAATGCCGCGCGCCAGTATTTACACACCGCAGACCGCCCTGCTGGCACACAGCAGCGCGTCGGAGAACGTAGTAGAAGGAAGAGTGGCACAGATAGCCACTGGGGGAGCCAGCAGGGGCTCACACACTGCTCTGTCTTCCATCGCCGGCCGCTCAAACACCGGCCGTTCCACACAAGNAATAAATAGTGAAAAAATCTAAAATTCGGGCTTAGCGGTGCAGTTTCCATAAAGTAAAGGAAAATTTCAAGGTTGCATATGTAGTTAAATCGATTGACTTTCATCCCGTATAATAATATTCATTTGTTATAGGTATAATTTGCGATAAATTCAGCTATAATCCATTCACGGTTACTTCATACTTTTCTGAAGCCCTGATTTTTTGTACGGCAATAAGAACAACAATATAAATTGTAGGCAAACATTTATTGCAAAATATGGTTTGACACACAATGCAGTTTATTTGCGCTAGTTATTGCAAATTATTTCGTTAAAATGAAGACCGGCATTCTTGATGCATGCATTCAATCGTGTTCGGAAGTGTTACATCACACGCTGGGTGAGTTGCAGTGTAACGTCGGCAATTTTCTTGGCGTACTGCAGCTTTCAGCTAGTTAATGGTTCGTGTAAGGTGGTGATAAAAAATAGCGTTGAGGTGTACCCAGGGAAATAAATCGCAAGGGCTGATATCTGGCGACCGTGCAGGCCACATGTCACCATTTAACGTGACCACGCAGCCGGCGGGGAAACAATTACCTCAAAACAGACAATAAGACCCGCGCTGTGTTCGCAGCAGCACCGTCATGCTGTGACGTCACATCCGGAGTGGCTGGCTGTGCGAGCTGTGGTTACAGAAACATGCGTGACATTGCACGTACCGAGCGGCCGTCACTGTAACTGTAGGACCTTTTTCCTCAAAAAATAGAGCCCAATAACACCGAAACTGCCAATGGTGCACCACCAATGTGGAGTGTGTAGTGATCTTCAATGAAGCCCAACAACGGAAGTTTTGCTTGTTAACGGTTCCATTACCGGAGAAATATCGACGTCAAATGCGGGAGGTTCGCCTCCTGTACTGCGTAAAAAAAAAAATTCATTGTGTGTCACATCATATTGTGTTAACGAACCGGTGCCAATTATTTATCGTGCTTTTATTATTACCCTTCAAAATGTTGGAAGTTTTCATGCCGGATCCTGTATATCAACCCTCCCTCTCCAGCAAGTTTTGCATTCTACAGTTACGACCCATTTTTTGTTTCCCTGTTTGACAAGGTGATAACGAAACGACAAGAAAAAACGTCACCCACTCTGACCCTTGCAGCCAATTATTATGAATTGTGAGCTTTTGAAGATGAACATATGGTTTCGTACCATTACTTTCGAATTCAGAATAAAAATTGGGTTAGAAATATTGTAAATTCAGCATTAAAATGCACGTATCTGCTAGATATTACAGATATTTTAAAATATAATCAGCCATATCGAAAACATACCACCATTTTGAATCCTATGTGAAATTATTAGTGACTCCACTTCGAGATTTGTACCTTTAAGTGTCAGAAATAACTGCGAGAAGTGGCAGTCCGTGACTCGAAAGTGTAGAATCGTATGATTTCTTCTTGCCTATCGCCTAGACTAACAGGCCATTTATATTCCACTGAATTTACTCGCAGGTGAAATTCAGGATTTGGATCCTTGTGGCCCAAAGGGCCTGGGCGTTAGATAGCCCATCTCCTTGCCCAGTGCAGGAACCTAGGTACCACCAACCAGTCAGCCTATCAAGGATAATATATACNTCCTTGCCCAGTGCAGGAACCTAGGTACCACCAACCAGTCAGCCTATCAAGGATAATATATACACCATCCCTGCCTGTGAGAGGGGCAGGAAGGTCGGTGAGGTTTCTGGAGTAGTCCAATTTGTTTAAAACCAGGAGAAGCGCGTGCCGTATCTCTCGCTAGAGCAGTCTTGGGTCGCGTTAGTAGAGATAAGCTATTTAAGATTCAAAGTACGTCGCTTCATTCGCCCTTTTTAGTACCATGCGCGAGTTACCGGGTTCGGATAACTAAAAGATGTTCACGATAATTTGAGCACTTCGGAAATCAACCTTAGAAAAAAGTCACTGCTCCTACATTGCATATATTTTAACGGGAGCACCGGGGCCGTGGTGGCTGAGCGGTTAGCTCGCTCGCCTACCACCAAGACGAACCGTGTTCAATCCCCGACCGGGCCACGCCCGGATCTTCGCATGTGGGAGTCGTGCCGGACTATGCCACTGGTCCGCGGGTTTTCT
>NQII01015538.1:0-16675 GCA_002778355.1 Clitarchus hookeri
GATTCACATTTATACGACATGTTTTACTCCAGATGATGTAAGGTATAAGCCCTGCGAGTGACTGTAACTTCTCGTGAATCATCCAGTATATAAACACACATCAGCGAACAAAAACCATTTGGGTGCTCATTTACTCTTATTCTGGCAGCCTTTACTAAATTCAGGGAGGAGCAATGTACACCCTGCTCCTCTAGTTGTTACGCCGGTGTACGCGTCATTCACAGAGTGAAGTCGGCTTGCTTGTGGCACTTGACGATGTGATAGTCGAGCGAGCTGCGGGAGCGGAACATGCAGAGGCAGAAGCGGCAGCGCTTGGCCTCGGGAGGGCAGTGCTTGTCTCGAATGTGCCTCATGAGGTTGCTCCTGCTGATGAACTTGCCGCAGACCTCGCACGCCCGGTACTGGACCCCCACTGCTACCAGAAACACAGGGAAAATGAGACAGTGAAAACTCCCATGTTCACTGCAGTATACAAAGGGGGATACTTTATAGAGTTTACTACAAGGTGACTACACCAACATCTATTCAGCAATACATGAAAATTCTTTATGAATTCCACTGCTATTAAACATTAAAGAGAATATTAAACAATAAACACAATTATGGTTTTCACGATGACTTTAATAAAGCATTATTACTTGTAATTGTAACTCTGTGGTGTGTGGTATAAATGACAAAAAGTGATATCATAATCACATATGACTTATAGCCTTTAAACTGCCCACCAAGGATAAGCCAGTAAAAATATGTAATTTCCTTTTTATTGACTGCATGAAGTATAATTCAGCCTCTTGTAAGGAAGGAGGAAGAAAGAGGAAAGAGAGTTAAAAGAAAGTTTGAAGTAAGCATGTGCAAGTCTGCACAGATGCATAAGAGAGATAAATAATGACACAATGCTCAATAATTCCTCTCTTCCACCCTCTTTAAAGCATGGCTAACAGGAACTCTACCTCTCTTTCTGAATTTCATAACACCTTTGGAAAAAAACTGTGCACCACAGAGCATGTTTTCAAAGCTCTAGTAACACCACATTAAAGTATATAAATTTTACGTGATCTGCACTGTTCCAACTTAAGAACATGTAAATGTATGTTTACTAAAGTGCATTAAGCAAATGCGAAGATCTGAAATTCCCCAAATTAAACTGAAGTGTTTCAAAATTTGAATTTGATTTGGTCATAAAACAGATTTTCACTACGTATGTACATAGTTTCCAAAAAATTCCAATTTTGCGTGGTTACAAACATGAGATGAAAAAAATATACATAGTTTTGCTGTTGGAGTTTTAAAATAGAGTTGTTCTGATAATCCAATCCATGCCATTTTAGCCAGTTGTATTGGTACCAAAACAGTAACTCAATACTTGTGGTAGAAAATGCAGCAACAACTATTATTCCAAACAAAGAAACATTAAAAATTTTTTATGCTAATGTTTTATTAATTTTGTGTTTGTGTTATTTGGAATTAATTATGTAATGAGCAATTTTGAAGCTAGTAACCGGGGCACTATGTGTAGATAAAATATTATGGCAACAATTTTCATCTAGGTAGTACAATCAGTGTTCTTGTAGAAGAAGGCAAAAATGAGTACTCAGGACCTGTTCCAAGTTCGTTTTTCATAGTTTGTATTTAGCATTTTGTTATGCACAAAGTCTTAAAATAAACAGTAATTATTCCTGAAAGCTGTTAACAAAGCTGTTACAAATTTAAAATTAACAAAATAAAACAAATAAGATGTAAAATTTTTATTGAACAAAAATTGTCTCGTAAGAAAATATTTCTTTCAAGAAAATTTCCGCAACTTGCTTTCTGAAACAATTATTGTGAGTACAATAATTTTTTTGTTCCATTAACCTTACTTAAACACGAATTTTAACGTTTGAAAGAGACTGACCTGATATGGGGGTGATTTGGTAATTTGCATTATGTAATTTGTCAGCTTCGAAGCTGGCAAAACACAAAATGTAAGTTACAAAAATATGCCGTAGATTTTATACACAAAACGTGTCAAGTGAACATTTTGTTAGGAAAAAGTGCCTGTTGGAACATGGCCTCAGCCAATGTAGTGTTTGTTGTATCCAGACAACTTCACATTTGTGGGCTCGTGCCTGACATTTACGAGCAACATAATTCAGCACACACAGAGTTTTGTTTTGCAATACTAATAAGGTTGAGAGTGACGTAAGTCTTGGTAGTTTGAATTCTGACTATGTATGGATGTAGGGCTGTGTGAAGTTGAATGGGTCGCTCGCACAACATACTAGGGTTAGGGGATAACACAATAAAGTAGTTTCAAAGTTTCAGAACCCTTCAAATGGCATATATTCAAGTCGAAAAATTACTGCTTGGCACAAACTACATAGCACTCACAAATAAATGAAGAAGTTACGGGAAAATCAATTATTCTCTACTTAATTGAAATGAGTTGGGGTAGGTAATGATCAGCTCGGCAACATTTAACCAGTTATCATCAGTAACACCAGCCAAATCTCCGGCTTGGAAAGAATCAGACTGGCAGATGTATTGCAACATTAAACAGCTGGCAATAAAGTAGCTATCGTCTCTAAAGAACACAAAAATGTTTATGAAGGGTCACACTCTTGGAAATGCATAACGAGTGTTATATCTACACTCAAAGGATTTAAAAAAAAATTTAATTTCAGTCACTTTTAATTACATCCATGTATCCTAAAACAAGTATTTTTACAAGGATGATGGAATATGCATTATTTGACAAAATAAGGAAACAGAAATGTACGTGTGCTCTGATAGCTTGTAACATCTCAACTAAAAACGTAACAGCATGGAAATACTTTTTACATCTCCTGTGTTCTGTAGCTCTTGTTATAGTGTAAAATAAATAATTATATCTAAAATTACAATTAAATATTTGTTAATAAATCTGGAACAAAAATAGTTTTATAGCATTGCAAGCTTTATTCTAAGTTAACTGAGATTTATACTGTACACACATATATGTTTTATAGTATTTAAATGTATGAAAAACTTATGTACAAATAAATAATATTACTTGATGAACACATGCAGCTTATAATTATGTACATGCATTATACAGCAATAAGTTAATTAAATATTTGTATAAAACTATCCCGTTTATGTACATCCCCAGACATATTTTCAGTTACAATGTAATTACAAAACTGGGTAATCGCAAAAAAAATATTAAGACAGGTTAATAATCACGATCACCTGCAAATTCACAAACTATATACACACTTTTCCTAAGATATAAACTTTTAAAATTCGCCACAATACCACACAAACAGTGGTTTAGCAAAGACCTTACATTAATGAGAGATGGCCCCACTATGAAATGAATACGCAAACTTCATTAGTCAGAGTTAAACCAAAATATGAAAACATTTCCTCTTCATGCAAGTACAATTGTGCATTTGACATGTCACAAAAATATACACTAAGGGAATCCATTACTTAATTACAACCTTCATCAATTTCTTTTTACAGCAACTTATGAAAGTATGGCTACATTTAATGTTCATTTACAGAATGTGGAAAAGGTGTATTACAAAAAAAGAAAATAACTACTTTGCCAGCTTTTTTTATTTAAACGCTGTAAAAGGAACAAAAATACCTACACACAGTTAATTTGCAATTTTAAGTAACTTAAAAATACACACAAACTTTCCATGCAATAAAATTAACATAGGTATCATAACATCTGCTCCCCCTAACAACCACGCCACCTAAGGCCAGCGTCACAAAATCACAGCACACAAATATCAATTTCTAATTCAAAATTAACTTCAGGAGAAACAATCCTTTATATAGGTCTATAATACAATCATAAAATTGCCACGTGTAAAATATTTCACAAAAATTTTAAAAACTGCCTACTCAATTTTTTTAAAAACAAAATAGACTTTAAACATGCAAGACACTAAGTTTTCTCCTTTACATAAAAATTTTCTTTTACCTGGGGTCATATCACGTATTCTTAAACTACCGAAATCACATTAACTGTTATCTATGATAGGCCTCCCAGTAACTATGATATGCTTACACCACATGCATAGGTAGACACTTTTCTTTCGGTAGCCACAACAATCTATACCTACTTATACTACATGAATGTCTCTTCATTTCATTTTGTTATTCACTTGGAAATCAAAGGCCATCATGTGTAGACACACATGTACTTGCAATGTCCTGTAGAATGTATATACATAATGAGAAGGAGAGACTATCAAAATATTAAATTATGTTTTCCAGTAAAATAATCCAAGCACAGTTTACGCACCCATTTCTTTTTTATAATACAATAAAATTAACAACAGACCATTAAAACTAGTTATTTCTGCTCACAAGCACTGAGGAGAATATAGTCAATAAAAAGTACGAAGTAAGGAAAAAATTACTGCTTTAAAATTAATAATGAAATAGCCTGCCCTGACTATTTTCAATGGGACTATAACAAATTATAGTAATGTATGTATCATCTGACTGGCAAGAAAACTCTTATACAACATTCATAGGTACGTATAAAGTTAATGTTGAGAAAAATTACCAAATTATACATGTATGCACACATGCATATCATATTTCATAACATGATGAGCACACATTTTATACTAAAACTTAACATAAAAATTTGGGGTGCAGTATTATATGAATTATTGGTTAGATACTTCATGAAAAAATATTAACGGCACCTATTTGCAATGTAACTAATTACGTTCTCTGTCAACAGTTGACATCCATTCTGTGTAAACAGCATAGATTTATTATGCAAATGTCAAGTAAATGGGAATCTACAGCATCGACAAATTCTGCAAACATTATGCTCTCCTCTCCTACCGTCGGCCATTCCTTGACAGTTGGCATGATGTGATTTTGATTTCACTGTGGGGCTATCTTCAAGTACACTATGCTGTTGCTCGATATGATACTACTTCCACCCTCACATGCCCGAGAGGAGGGGAAACTGGTTGCTTAGCAACTAGTGCAGCATTCTCTCTTTCATATGACTGATGAGAGGGGAAGCAACCAGTGTGGCTTCATTGTGTCCTCCCTCTCTTGGCCACCTGGTGGGAAGCAGGCAGACTCCATGCAGGTTCGAATTTACACCCTTTGTGAGGAGGAGGAAAAACACATTGGTCGTCGTGGGCTACCTTTGACTGCAACTTGTCTCAGCCTGAACCCCTTCAGCTCATCGACCCTCAACGCTCTGCGAAGGGGAAGCTAACATAATCAGATGCTTATCTATCACCATTTCTGCACATTTGTTTGTGACGGGGCACCTGGAGTAGGGTGCGTTCCTGCATTCCAAGCTCTGCTGCAGTGCTGAAAAGACAGCAACTTTTAAGCAGTACAAAATGTTTACCCTTTTCAGTACTCGAAAATTATGGTGCGACCATTATGTGAATGGCAAACATTATGCGATGAAATATGGTACACATGCTACATAAGAATAACCATACCAGGTACGCCAACCCACTGTTGAAAAACATTTCAGTGTCACACAAAAATTATAAAAACTAACAAACATTAATGAAATGGTAAGATTAAAAAGTAAAAAACCAAATGTCTGACCCTGCACTAATTTGATAGGTGGACTGGTAGGAGTCCAAAGCACCACTGCTGCTATTGGCGTTTCCTTATGCCATGGAAGGCGTATTGGTGGTAACGGAAGGAGTTGTGCGACCTGAACACTTTGAAGCACTGGTCGCACACTATGGCGACGGTCGGCAGGTGTTTGTCCTGGATGTGCCGCTTCAAGTTGTTCCGGTAGAAACATTTGCCACAGTGTGGGCACTGTTGGTACTTAGGGCTTCCTGCCTGGTGTGCACCTGTAAGAACATCCACCACCAGTTAGGAACAACATACTACTACACCAAAAGATGCACACAACACTATCTTTTTTTTTTTTGTTTTAATTTGCTACCTGGTTCTAATTTTTACGACAAATGTTAAAATACAAATTATAAATGGTTACAATAAACAGTTTTGTAATTTTCTTTGCGTTTATAAGTGTGCAAATACGCACAAGAGCCAGTTCCAGTAATTTCATCGCACTCAGACCCAGAATAGGTACACAACTGTTCTACATAACACACAGATAAACTGAATTTTTGGCCGATACAGTGAGGCTCAATGCACAATGATCTTTCCTTTGGGTAGCTGATTTGTAAACCTCGAGGTCTTTTGAGAGCTGATGAGCGAGGTGAGTATGGAGCAGCGCCAGAATACAAGGGCGGGGGAAATGGGAGATCCCCGAGAAAACCCTCCGACCAGCAGCATCATCCGGTATTTTTCCCAAGTGTGAAAATCCGGGAGTGACCTCGCCAGGAATCAAACACGGTTCACCTAGATGGGAAGTGAGTAGTCTTACCACTATATCACCACAGCGTCATTATTGTTCTAGGTTATGAATAGTTCTTATTTCTATGGGTGAACACAAAGAGTACAGCTTATTGGTTTGATAACAAAACAAGTCCTGTGTCGGCTTAAAGTACAGCATTCATAGACAAACAAAGGATAAAACAGTAATAAATACTGCTGGGATTAGTAGTTTCCATGATTATTCAGTATCGTTAAACTGATTCTGTTCCTGACGTTTAAAGTGTGTACTTACAATTCCTAGATACATTAGTTGACTAAATATAAATAACATAATTTTAGTTGGAGGGAGGAGGAGGAAGTGAAAGTGCTTTGTGTTAAAGCCAATAGAAAAATTATGCACAATTCGCTAGATTATAATTAAAAGTGAAAATAACATTTTTTTTCTTGTCATTTTATTTTATGCTTTTCTTTATTTTTTATTTATTATTGTTAAAATGTTTATATATGTTACAATTTGATATTGGATAATATATTTATAAGATATTATGTGCTTTAATTATTCTTTTATTGTCTCCGTAATTATACACTTAAATTTCCATGCACTTATTAGAAATATGTCTTTACTGTATATTTAAAATGTGCATTATTCAAACTATTTTTAGCTACTATTAATGCAAATACCTACAATAAAACTTAGTTTTTGAATTAACTAGAACAATGACCAAATTGGTTTTACTATCAAAATAAGAGAAATACTATCACAATGTGTGAAAATCAATAAGTACACTTCAAACAGAACAATGGTGATTAATGACTCAAAAACTGACCTAGGTATACAAAACTGCTCTTAATGAGAGCAAAAAAAAAAAAAATTAAAATATGAGAATCAAATAACACAAAAAATATAGTGAAATCATCTACAGTATTTCCAGAAGCACAAAAGTTAATTTCCAATATTTATACTCACTTACAGAAGAGTTAAATTTTTTCCCTTCCTCCTTCAGAGTTTTCAACTCTTTTTGAAGATAAGAGTACATATATAAAATTGACATGTTGAATGTTTAGATAAGAGGGCTTTATCAACTTGCCTGGTTTATGCTTCTAAATGGCAGTTATTACTTCATTTTATAGGACATGGCATGCCAGCATTGCTCATGTGACCACAACTGTATGGAAACATAGCCAGTTACACACTACAAAAATGCAACACGATTAATAGAAAAATGAACAACAGTTATGTTACAGCAATGCAAGGAGAGTAACCACTGTTGTGAATAGATGAAGCAGCCATTCAAACAGTTTTGCATTATGTTCTCACAAGTATCAAGCGGTGTCTTGAATGCATCAGTTTATATTTTAAGTGTGAGGACCTTCATTTTTACTGCTGGGTTGTATTTTGGTTTGCAATATACTCTTTTGAGACCCCCACTGCTTTAGTAATGACAAGTCTATTATTTCTGAACTTGAAATATATATTACCATATTTTTCAGACATCTCTGTACAACTTGAAATATGCCGAATGTATACAGTAAACTCTTGATTCCAAGATCTTTCATGGTTCCCAGAAAAAGGGTTTTCATTTTGAAGGGGTTGTTATTAAATTTGTTTCACAGTTCCTCAGAAAGGGATCTTTATTTCGAGAGGGTCGCTATTCTAGGGGTCTTACAAAAAAAAAGTTGACTGTATTAAGTTTCAGAAATTGTACACCTAAAAACTAAAGCAATTGTTTTTCCCATAAAAACTACAAACAGTAAGTATTGTGTGTGAAATTTTATTTGATTAGTGAAGGTGCTTCAGTTTACAGATAATAGAATAAAGTGCAGTAAAATCTAGGAAGTATGAATTGGCTCTTGAGCGAAAATTACTATTCCTCTTCTTGGTGTTGCGGAGCAGTATTTCACAGTGCAAATCAACACCATACCAATTCCACAATTGTTCTTGAAACACCCTGCTTCGNTGTTGCGGAGCAGTATTTCACAGTGCAAATCAACACCATACCAATTCCACAATTGTTCTTGAAACACCCTGCTTCGCCATTTACCTGAATATCGCCAAAGGGAAATACCACAGCTGAAATACACTGCTTTCACACCATAATGTAAATGATTCCTTCCAGTGGTAGCTAGTGGACCAACAGGATGTGCAGCACAAGTTGTGAAGCTACTGCACAACACAACATTGCTCCATGGTATTGTAGTGTGTGGTTGGTAAAAATATATGTTTATAAACAGCCAATGATAACAGTTAAAAATAATCTTGCATAATTATCACCATCATCAATTATAAATCAGTATATGGAAACATAACATGAGAATAAATTATTCACTAAACCGACAAGAAGTTTGTGTGATCAAGATTGTCACACTCTGTGAATCTACATATAATAATAACAATAATAATATTCAAAGCTTGTTTGAGGATAAAAAGGGTTTTGTCAAATTTAGATTCAAAAACAATTAACCATCAATGATGATCCTTTTTTTACAACATATTTATTTTCCAAACTGAGGATTTACAAAATGTTTAACACTTTCATGATATATTCAATTTTTAATAGCCTTTATTCTTTAAACGCACAAAGGTGAGGTGCATGGCAGGGAGTCACTACAGTAATCACTTGGGATGAAATAAGTGACCTTGAGAAAACAAGTGCATTACCAAATACACTCATCTTAATGTTAGATTCTCATACAAAAAATCTTTTTAGAAAACATGTTTAAAGATGTAGTCAAATTAAAAACTTTCAGTTCACAGCTCATACCTCAAGTTAGTGAAACCAATTAAAACGTAACTTGAAATACTGGCAGTTTTTATTGACACCATTAATTATTTGGACAATTACATGCTTAAAATAACAGCTTACACATCCTGTGAGGTAAAACTCATATCAAACAAGTTACAAAAGTATCTGTAGCTGAATTCCTTTCCTTTCAAATTTATCTTTATTAAGAATATTGTCTCCCGCATCCTTGAAGTGTGTAAATTACTAACGAAGAAATACATTATATGATTTCCATAGCAACTTGTGTACAGGTAATAGGCCTACTTTAAATTTCATATGTTAAACTTTTGCAAAAATTTAGTACACTTAATACTGAAAAACTTTATACATAACTATATCACATTTGCCTGGGATTTCAAAAAAGTACTTTAAAGTGAAAATTACTCTAAAGTGAGAACTTCATACTGCGATTTTACTGTATTTTGATCTTTTACATACATCGTCATGGTTGTAGGCCCACTCCATTGGGCAACATTCTCAACTGATGCCCTCATACACAATCGTAGGTAATGCGGAAGCAGAAATGACCAATGCTTCTGCTAACTGCAGTTTATGGTCCAGAATAATTTATTAGGATACATAATGAACCAAAATTCTCCAAGAATGAGATCTCTAAACAAGACCGCTGTGGTGTTCTGCGGTTGGCAGCCATAAGAACTACCAAGAGAGAGTAGGCTATGGCGGCTTGGGAGCTGGCAGGTATTATGTATGCATGGTAATGCGTAGAGCTAGTGATTTTTCACGAAAAAATATGAGTACACGGTAGACTTCAATACTATAAGCACCCAACAGCAGTTTGTCTATTGTCATTGGCGGCTGTCTGCTTATGAAGGCATTTTCATATTTAACCAGGCCACTCAGAATTCTGCAACATCGGGACGGCTCCCACGTGATTTGAGTGCAGACAGTTAGCACTTGTCAAAAATTAATTCAGCCAATCAAGATAGGTAAACAACCCTAAAGTGCTTTGAAATATAACTTGTCATGAAATCTTTTCATGAAATTTCACTACCCCTAGGAATGTGTGCAACCATACAAGAGAATGCAAATAAAGAGCATAAAAACTGTAAAGATACCAATTAAAAACTTTTTGTTTACAATACAAGAACAAACTGTAAAATGACGAAAGCCATAACGGATTGTAGTTTAAATGACAGCAATTTAATTCAATGTAATATATTCGTAAGATTGTGGGGCCAAAATAAATTGGTGTATTTAAGGGGAAATGTAATTGAGGGGAATGTAAAATCAAATTTCTACTGTATTGCTGGAATCCAATTAAAGATTAATAAATAAAAAATTTGCTTCATGGTATCTCCAAACCACTAACAAAAATGTGTATACATTCATGGATGTTGAATGTACTACACAGTTGTAAACTAGGATCCTCATTTTTCAGTCTCAAAACTTGAAAACAGCATTTTCAGAGGGCAGCTATCTTTGTGCCTTTCTTCTAACGTTATTTAAACTTTACCATCATCACAAGGTATCTTCTCAAATCATCTCAAAATAGTAATGTTAAAGTATATCTTGAAAACCTATATCCAAGCTTTCTTTTGGCAGATATTAATGTCACTCAATCTTACTAGAAAACTCAAAGCTAACAAACAATAGTTAAACCAATTTGAATTTAAAATACTGTTCATCATCCAGCATTTTTTTGTGCGCACGTGGCACAACAAGGAGAAATGAAAAAATACACACTTTAACTTAAAAAGTTGGAATCTTTTATAAGTGTCAACAAGATTAAGTTAAGGCTCGGCCTCACCCCTTTGGCAGAAATTCTTAGTTTTTGAGTCATAATTTCGGATTCATAGTAATTACTAACAATGTACAGTTATAATAAATTACATTTTACAAGTTATTTTTATATTTTTGCGCGTAATTTTAATTGTATGTTATCTGCTTGTTGTAAAAAGTCCAGAACTTATTAAAAAAATTGAAATATGTTCTCAACTTTTTACAAGCAGATAACACACAGTTAAAATTACGCACAAAAATGTTACAGAACTCATAAAATGTAAATGTTCTATAATCGTACATTGTCGGTCATTACTATGAATCCAAAATTATTACAAAAAAATCCAGAATTTCTGCAGAAGGGGTTGAAGTCAAGCCTTAAAGCGATGCAGTGAATTCTTCCTCATGGTTATTATATCATGTGTACATCAAATTTTTGTGAACTGGTGTACATGCCACTACTAAGACAAACTGACTTAGAGGAAGCAAATTCTTTTAGCATATTTTTGAGGTTAAACAATAACAATATCACCAAGTTGAAACATATCTTTATAAAAATATTTACCTTCGAAAAACTTACCTTAAATAACCTTACTCTAACGATAGTTTACATTTAAAACTCATCTTCACTGAAGATTTACATATTTACAAGAACACGTATGTTTTCCAACATACTACAACACGGGAAACAAGTTTCAAGAGAAAAACACAGCTGAAAGTCAAAAAAATTTAAGCGAATTATAACCAACAAAGGTGCAATTTTTGTGCAAATGAGACACATCCCAAGCACTGGCAAAATTTCACTGTTATTTGTTCCTTTGCACGTGCAGGTACGTAAAACATGGCTGGGCAATTAGCTGGATGTGTGCGAGCCCCTCGGCATGTAGAGGATGTGTTCAGTTCTTGTCGAGGAAATGCTTTCTCCCCTGCAGACTGCCCCTGTGGTAGAGGGACAGGTGGTTCTGCAGGGTGTTGGTGGTGCGGAAGGTCTTGCCGCACAGCGGGCAGAGCACGGCGACCGTCGGGAAGTGCATGTCCCGAACGTGCCTCTTCAAACTGCTCTTGTGCACCACCTTCCCACACCACTGACAGCGACTGTGAGTTCCCGCCATGTCTGCAAGCAGTCAACAACACCACGGTTAGTCTGCCCTTGGTCTGCCCCCACCCATTCCCTTCCACCAAGCCAAGCTGCATTCGTGATCAAGACTTCCATTTTCTTAAGTAATTTACTGGAGATTATGGCTAAGCCTTCACTGCTCCTTTCCACACTTTCCACACAACAAAGCAACCAACCTGAGTGGAGAGATTTGGACGGCTCTTAACATCGAGGTCTTGAGAGCCTACGAGGGTGAAGTGAAGTGTATGTGGAACAGCGCCGGAATACAAGGGCGGGGGAAATGGGAGATTCTTCATAATTCCCACATGCAAAAATACGAGAGCAACTCCACTGGGAATAGAAACCGGTTCGCGTAGGTGGGAGGCGAGTAGTCTGACCACTAGACCACCGTGCGACCAACCAGAGAAGATGCTACAGCCTAGGGCAGAGGTTCTCAAAATTTGGTCTGCGGACCACTGATTGTTTGTGGCTACGTTCTATTTGGTCCACGAAACTTACTAAATGTGCCATCAGTTTCCATTGATTCGAGATGCGTAGATAACAATATTGATACAGTATTGTGATTTCTTCTTTAGAGTTTAATACTGCATTTAGTGGTTTGCCCTTGTTCTTTTGTGTTTTGAAATATAATAAAATATAGTATTATTTATTAATTAATTTTTTTTAAACTAAGTTGTTAAAACCATTATTCCTACATTTTGGTAAGCTAATTGTGGAAGAACCGAGGTAGGTGTTCGTGTTAGGTTGACAGTCTACACCTCGTGTTCTGTGGTAAAGTGAAGTTTGAGAAGCGCTGGCCTAGGGTGATATCTACAGCCACTTATGTTGACAGTTGAGGCTAGGAATGAGAGGAAGGAGGATCTGATAAGCAAAATAAGCATGAAATAAGCATGTAATAAGCATATTTAACCTCTACTTTCACTGCACCCTTCCCATTCCCCTGACACTGGGCAGGAAAGGATATAAGGTATGTTGGTGCCAGCAAAGGCAGTATATTAATACTCTGACGTGGTAGCAACTACAGTCAAACCTCTTAAACACAAAACCTCAAAAAATGAATTTTTGTATTTTGTAGTAACGAGGTGTGTGTTAACAGGTGTTTGTGATAGTCTCAAAAAATTTTAATGTAGACTCAGTGATTTAGCATATTGGAAAAAAAGTAATTTTCATCACCAGTACGTGACATTGCACTGTGGTACGAATTAACAAATATTTTTTTATCAAGCATACAAATTAACATTAAATTCACTACCTCACTCAAGGGCGAAATACGACAAATGTGTATTAATGAGAACTTTGTACTAAAGAGATTTCTATTCTTTGAGTCAGTTTGTGTAGTAGACCATTGGACACCAAGAAACCACTTTGTTTACCTAATTTATTTGCCCTTTGGATGCTTCTTCGCAGGTGCATTTACTGAGTTACTGCCCTGTCTTCATGACGTGTCTTGGAAAGGTCTAACATTCACTTTATTTTTGCCTTAATCTGTCCTCTTATATTCTGCTGCCACACTCTCACTCCTCCACGTATACACGTCAGATGAGCAGAGGTTCAATGACACAAGTGAAACTAAGATGGATTTTTTTCATGATGCTGACAACAATTGTTAGTGACTGATTGCGTAACGTTAGTGAAGAACTGAAAACAAACAAGCTGCTAAGCCAATAATAATAATCATAAAAGTGAGATAGAAATCAGCATAAGTACTCATAGGTTGCTATAGCTGTTTAAGGCTCCCGCCTACCTAGAGCTATTTTATGTGTTACAGGCAGAGAAGCTTGGGAGCGATAAAGGCGACACTGCCAAGCGCATCAAGTGTGCCATCGCCGCTAAGCACAAGCCTCTAAACTGAAGTGCAGTGTTCTCGTTGCACTGCATGTACCTATGGGACCTTCAGCAGTGACCCTATCATTTAACGTTACCTGAGCGGTCGGGGATGGTAATGCGGACGTCGTCCGGCGACTATGTTAAAAAAAATCAGAATATTACACAATATTCCTATTTCGAGTAGAATGGGCGCCAGCTCACTGGGTGAGCACGAAGTCGCAGTTCTCAGGATCGTGGGCCGAACGACCACGTGGCTGTATCCTCTGACACACGCAGTACAAATTTACAGGAAAACGTAATATATAGCTGAGGTATTCAGGCTCTCCAGCATGCCTTAATATATTCCTTTTTACCTGATAAATGAAGGATGCCTCCTTGAGGCATCGATGACTTCCTGGATAGGGCCAGGGCCCGAAATACAACACTACATGAGAACTCACAAGTTTCGGTTAACTCAAGTAAATTGTATTGCAGAATAGTGTACACAGATACACGTGTACAATGCAAATTAAAGCGGACCTGACTCACAAGGCCTACCAGCAGCCGTTACTGTACAAAAAGGCCAAGAATGGCGCAAAAACTTACAATAGTAATTAAACCTCCGGGGTCGGTAAATTGAGCTGACGGAGGGGTGCTGCGAACGCAGGGAAGACTGTTGGTAAACTAAATAAAAGTTCCAGTAAATTATGTTAACCTATTGCAGTTAAGTGTTCAGAACAAAGTATGAAGGTCCCCGCGATGCGACGCACGTGCAGCACCTAAAATCCGTGGAATCAGTCTGTCAGGGATAGCGCAGGCAAACCGCGTCCTCGCCGAGAGCTCGCGCCATCTTGCGAGGTATCTTAGTTTACTGAGCTCATTACATAAACACGTAAAACATACAGACAATAGGACCCTTCAACGTTTGGGATGGACATCCCTTAGCTTGAGGATGGTTCAGAGTTCTTTCTTAAGCACTAATTTAAATACAAAACATGATTATGTGGTGCCCTGCAGAGCACGTGGAAAATTTAGGTGTGTTAAGTTTTGGGGCACTCCATGACTGGAACGGCCAGGTTGAAAGAAAGACTAATTATTTCCCACTTCACTAATTGGCTTGATAAGAGACACAATTACACTCGGAAAATTATATAGAACACTTCAAATACCCTAGCCTTACTACTCTACACCTCATTAAATATGCACGTGGTGTGCATTTATTCTGCGATTACTTCGCAATCCCCTAAGGGTGAATTTCACTAACATTTTCCAATGGGCGATAAATTCTAATGCTATTTAATACACATTCTAACACTTGATTCCTATCCTAATTACATAGATCTCTCTATGGACACCACAGGCACTCAGATGGATCACTCGGTATCGGGTCATGAACGGTTCCCAAGTGAACAATGTGGACACGCATCGAGACGCACGACGTGCGTGTTCCGCGGGGCGCACGGGTGCAGCGACTGTGGGTCATGACGTGATGACAGTGGCCGTGCCAGACCATGCAGGAGTGACCCATGTCACATTTTATAGATGGAAAGTCTGTAGGAAGGTTAAATGCAGGTCCCCTGGGTAGTTTTGTATGCATCTGCATATATTTTGAGATACAGCACTTCGAAAACGCAGTTTTTAAATACTGTGGAGCATTCTGAAATGTTGTTTCTAATGTGTGTAATGTCTTGAAAATACTCAAAAGCCGTCGTCGTCTGATGTATGTGTTCTTTCAGTAGATCAGGACATTGGATGCACGCTTAATAGTTTCGTAGAAAACAAGTTTTTCAAACACTCTGCAACACGGTTCAAGTGCTAGGTAGGCCGGAGCCTTGAACTCATTCTAGGAATTTGCATGTCCATAACATAGTTTCATACTCATACTTCCGAGAAGGTCTCAATGCAGACAGTGAGCGGCCTTGCCCTAGCTATCGTGTTGTGTTGTAGGGTTTAACATTGGCATCTAACATGTGAGGGGGGACCAAGGACTTTCTGCAAGGGCTAACCCCACAATTCACTTCAATGTCACTTCTCTCGCATCATTTCTCTGATCACTGCCAACTATTCTACCTTCTGGCTTCCAGAACAAACCATAACAGCATAAATTTAATCACCTTCAGCCAATCCTCTTTAGCAAAACATTATACTCCACACACCATACATCAAATGGCTACATGTAGTTAATCATTTATACTATTTTGCTTCCTTTTTAGCTTCATGCAAATAGAACTTCAACCCTCTTCATTCACTACATTATTCTAACAGCNATACTATTTTGCTTCCTTTTTAGCTTCATGCAAATAGAACTTCAACCCTCTTCATTCACTACATTATTCTAACAGCAGGAACTGGCATATCTGCCAAATAAAGTTCTTTGGCACCAACAAACATTTATCACTACCTTTTATCCTTGGAAGTAAGTTCTGAGTCATTCTTTCCAGGGTTATCATTGGCTTAATATGCTCAATTCCCATGCTCACTTTTGTTAGAAAGCTGGACCATCAATGGTTTACACTGAAAATCTTATATTCAGCATATACGAGTATCGAATTGGTACCTCAAAGATAGAAAAATTAATTACACTCGTGCCATTATGTTTGGCCTTTCTGTGCATAACTGCATGGCATTATACCCAAATATAAATCCTGCCATCCTTCAAACTGCCTCACAATCACACAAATTACAGCTGCTTGCACTGCCATCTCATCCAGTTTTGTCAAACTGTACAGTAAAACCTCACTACACAGTATTTCACTTGAAAGTACTTTTCACTTAAAGGTACATCTTTCAAATCCCTATCACATGTCATGTTATTAAATATTTAATCAGTATAAAGTACTTTTATTATTAAGAATTAAACTTAAAAAAAAATTGCTGGACTGAGATTCTACGGTACACAATTCTAGTA